>WAAD01003079.1:482020-509071 GCA_013389945.1 Fregata magnificens
GGCTGCGCGCGGGGGCCGGCGCGGGGCGGGCTGCGCTGCGCGCCCTCTGCAGAGACGCGGGACTGTGTTGCGCAGGCAGGCCTGCCCGGTCGCTCCGCTCTTTGCTCTACCCCCGCTCCTCAAGAGAGGAAGCAGGCGAGATACGGCAGGAATCTTTCTCGGCGCTAAATCTGGCGACGGCCCTTAGCCTGGGTCCACGTGTGCTTGCTTGAGCGCCCCATGAGTAATGACTGAGTAGTGGAAAGGAGGGTGGGCACGCATCCAGGCGGAGGCAAATGTGCTCCTTGGGGGCGCCTTGGCTCATAATTGCCACGGTGGCCCTTAGTAGCGGGTGCCTTACCACGGCCGCCTCTCCTGAGCCGTTGCGTAAGAAAGCGTGGAGCAGACCTACTTGTAGGGGAGAAGAACTAGGGCAGCGCATTGTAACGTGCCGGTGTAGGGTGGGAACCCAGAAAAGCCGTGCGGCGGGGCAAGGACGAAGGGATCGGTACCCCTCTGCTCCGGTCCCCGCAACGGCTCGGCACAGCGGGGCGGGAGGGCAGCAGGCGGCGATACTGCCGAGCGTTTGGGAAAGGAGGATCTGGGTGACCTTCTCTTCTAACTGAGAGGGGCTGGAACGCTACTCACAGCTCAGGAACCTGACAGAGCCTTTGCTCGAGGTGGCTGGGATCCAAGTTGCTCAGTCATTAAACCTTCTCCCTTCTTCCACGCACGCCGAAGGAGGATACGCGGCTCCCGGTGCCATCTTTGCCAGGTGACGCCAATCCCAAGAAGCGGTGCCCAAGAGCTCTGAAAAAGAAGTTGCTGAATCGGTCACTCGGACGTGAACCTGCGACAGACGGCCCCGGCAAACCTCCGTCAGCCCCTTTGTGCATAGTGCAATTAAAACTGATTTTCGTTAGCTGACGGGTTTACTGTTGGGTTTTTTTTATTGTTGCATTTCCCCTCGTTTCCCATGCCTCTTCTCATAGTCCCTACAGCAGAGAAAAGACAAAACCTGCTCAGCCGCCGCAGCCCCGGGACACAGAGTGCTCGGTCCAGCTGCAGCACCGGCAGGCGGTCGCTGAGCAGCTCCCGGGCTACAGCTCGGTCATCATCTGGGGGCAGCCGGGGGCTCGACAGGGCCCCTCCTTTCCCCCTCGGACCGGAGTTGCCTTCCCACAGGACCCCCGTAAGTCCCAGGGCCTGGCGTTAGCAGAGACCGAGTGCGTGTGAGTGGAGTTTCTCCAAAGGCAGAGACTTTGGGGTCTCTTCTGTCAAAACGTGGGGTCGGTTGTGTGAGAACGGCCGAAGGGAGGTTTGTAAACTGGGAGTTTTCCTTCCCCCCCCGCCTGCCGCGCTCAAGGCCTGCTCCCTCAGCGAGGCACCGCAGCTTCCCTGCTGGATTTTCTTTTTTGCAGGTGTTAAAATGAAGTATTTCTCCCAGTTATTTATCAGAGATTCACTGCAAACATTTTCAATTAATTTTTTTTAGTTCAGTCGGAGGAATATACTGAGCATTGAAAATTTCAGCCCCGCGTGCTACGCTTGGTAAACTGCTAAGCAACTGAAAGGAGCAGCTTAGCGGGGTAAAGGTTGAATGACCCAAGTGCAATTGCCCGTGTTACCTGCACTGTTTAGAGACCAAACACGGCATATCCAGCGCCTGACTCATTACGTTCCCTCTCTCCTCCAATCTCCAGCCGATGGCTCCGTCTCACTGCCTGGCAGCAGCGAGGAATTTGGCTCGGCATGCTTCGAATTTGTCAGGCATTTTGCCGACTTCCTCCTGCAGCTCCTGCTTTCTTGAAGAAGAATGGGCAGCCTGCCATCACCCAGCAGCGCTCCTTGGCATGCAGAAAATGCAGCAAGGTGGTGATGGCCACCGGTTGTGCACAGAGAGGTTCAGGTGGGACATCAGGGGAGCTCTTCCCAAATGGCGGCGTCCTGGCAAAGCCCTGCTTGGCTGCTTCTCCAAGAGGACACCCTCCAGAGGCCACGTGTTTCAGGACATTCAGGGTGGGATCCCGCCGCAAGCCCCAGCTCTGCTGTGTGCTGTCGGGGAGCAGGCACTAAGCTTGGCCGTGGCCTTCTTCCAGGGCTAGAAGGACACTTGGACTCTGCCCCGAGGCTGAGCTCCCGGAGGATGTCCCCAGGAGCGGTGGAAGGAGCAGAAGCCTTGAGGGGGCTGCAAGGCTCACCCCCGTGGGCTGCCCCACTGCGGCTGGGCCGGTGGGGCAGGTTGCTGGGCCGGCAAGGGCAGGGCTCACCTTTGGGAAGGTGCTGGTTCCCCATGGATGCAGAGTGCCACCTACTGAGCCACCGCTCCCGGCAGCACCCGGGGTTTTCCAGCAGGACACCCAGGCTGGGGCTGCTGCTCAAAGTGCCCTTGCCCGCTCTGGCTGGTCCATCATGCCGGTCCCAGAGGACAGGGAGCTTCCGCAAAGGCTGGCAAGCCCGACAGGGTCCACCTTAGAGATTAGCAGGGAGCCTGTGCAGGGAGCTGTGCACACAGGCACAGCCGGAGTCTTTCCTTGTTGTCTGCCCTGAACCAGACCTCGTCTTCCACAGGTCGGCAGCTCCGCCTGAGTGGGAGGAGATGGGCTGGTGGCACACTGCCCCATTCTCGCTGGCAGAAGTGAACACCTCGGGAGCCGGGCTGTTCCTTCCTGTGCCTCGACCATCTTTTTGCTATCCCTGAAAACCTTCAGCGCAGCCCGGGCTCAGACAGCACCTGACAGCACCCGGCGCAGGTGGCGTTGGGGCCAACTTTTTTCCCCTCTGGTCTCTGGCTGCATCTGTGGAATACGGCACCGCGGCCGCGTCAGAGGGGAGGTTTCTCTCCATCGGTCTGCCTCCCTTCTCCCAGGCTCATCTCCAGAAAATGTCCCAGCGATGAGGACTCTGGCTGTGTTTCCTGCTGTGGAGCAGCGCGTCATCTGGATAGCTGCAGCCCAGGGGCCACAAGGCCATCCTGGCAAGGACCTGATGTCCTGAGGCAGCGGTTCAGCATCTCCCGCTCTGTGGTGAATCCCAGCAAATTTTGCTGACTTGACATTAATGCGCTCTCTCCTTGCGCTTGGCCGCTCCTGGGACCTGCTGTCCTCCTCACTGACCATGGCCTCTCACCTTGAGATGACTAAAAAGGAAGGATGTGCCCAGGATGCGAAATTGCACATTGTCAGCTCTGGTTTGTGCTGGGAGCCCCTGGACTGGCAGAGTATTTGGATGATATTTCTTTCTGCTCTGACCCCAGGGACCAGGGTGAAAAGCCACCCTGCTCTCAGCCCGGACAGGGTGGTCAGCACACAGCCCATCCCTTCCCCAGCCATGCCATGGCAATCAGGGGCGTAGGCAAAGCGACATCAATGCTGACAGCTGCCTGGCCTTGGTGGAGCGTGCTTGGGCATCGTGTCTTCCAGACGAGTCCGAGTGCCAACTGCGATCTCGTTATTCGCTCTCTTTACTTTTGATAAAATCCCCGAGAAATGCGTGAAGGGACAGGAAGTATCTGAAATACCTGCCCATTAATTTTCTTCACTGATAGCAAATGTTTATTTTGCAAGGGCGGGCACAGCTGACCTGGGTGTTTGAACATGAGTTATCCTTTCTCATCCATCCAGTTGAGAACAGGTGGAAAAGGGTAAATGACTCAAACCAGAGTGGTGTCTGTCTGGGCAGCTCACCCGACTTTCACTTGACTTGTGATCTGCAGACGCCAGTATCTTCTGCTATCAGCAGCTCCCTCATAGGCAGGGAGGGAGCCTTGAAGCGAGGCATGTGTGACTCCAGTTCCTGCTGATGTAAATCAGGATTGCTGTAATAAAGAGGATGTAGGTGCGTAGCCGGGATGTTGGCGAGGAGGGAAGGGGAGTGGCCCGGATACTGCCCCTCTGGAAATCGGTACAGATTTTGCTAGCCTCTGAGATACGCAGGCGTTCAGATGGCTGTGCATCCTTGCCGTGAAAGCCCTCAGCAGACAGGTTTTTTCTAAGATAGTGACGTTCTCCCTGTGCTCCACTCCCTTCCCCGAGATTTAGGCTGAAGCAGGGATTGCATGAGCGAAATCTGTCCAGAAAGGGAATAATTTATGCACTTGTACTGCATCAGCTGTTCACCCTGGGGAAGTCTGCCCAGTGGCATGTGTTTTCAGTCACTCCGCATTTGACTGCAAAATCTTTTGGAGCATGTCTAAAGAGAAAAACAGAAAGGACAGAATCTGCTGGCCCCCAAGACGACAAGATCTGGATTTTTCTCTCATTTATATCAATACAAATGAAAAACAGTCCCCCTGAAAAATCTAAGGGGTACCTTCTCAGGCAACGGAAACGCCAGCAACCCCGAGCATCCCTGCTTAATCTGATGAAACATGCAGTGGTGCTAAGGAATTTAATGCTACCAAATCGCAGCGGTGGGATTTTACACTTGCTTTCCGCAGGCTTTCACAAATGCCAGGCAATGGGGAACAAGGCCTGATAATTTGCAGAATATCGTGGGCCATGTTGTGGCTCCTCTTGTTGCCTGCTCACTGGCACTAGATACAGCTGAGCAGGACAGGCTGGGCTCAGTTTTGCATCGGTGGTGGGGAACATGTTGCAAGCCTGTCCAGAACAGCAGTCCTGCCACGTGCTAGGAGGTTTCTTGGGAAGCCGCCTGCTGTTAGCACGCTGCCCTGGGCTTCGACTGCGCTATTTTCCACACAGCATGCACCGAGTAGCTCTCGTTTGACCAAACACATCCTCCAGCACTCACCCACTCGTTTTTGTGCAATAGCTCAATTTGCAAATGCTCAGGGGCAGATCCTGACCCCAGCGGTAATTGTAAGGACCTGAAGCCGCAAGCTGGGTGAAGCAATACTGGATTTATACTAGAATGGGGAGCTGTCCCTCAGCTAACCATCTCCTTCTCTAATACCACGTCATGCCGTGCTGGAGAGCACTGAAAATTGCTGCCCTTTCTTCCATTTCCTCGGGTGATTCGGAGAAACTTCCCCCAGGACTCCCTGGCGAGGGCCGGTTCGCGGCCCTACCCACGTCCCCCCCAAGGCAGGCTCCCCACGGTACCCCAACGCAAAACCACCCTCCTGACGATGCTTGTCTGGCCCCATGGGACAGAAAGGGGTAGGCGCTTTAGATAGGAATCCCTAAAGAAACCGTGGCCATAGCTCAGCTGTTGTAGTCAGTGCCGTTACACTGACTTACCCAAGCAAAGTTACTGTGGCCCTTTACCTTCAATATGATAGTGTTTCCCCTGCACTGCACATTATATATTCAGAGTACCACGTCATTGTTAGATGGGCAAAATCATCAGAGCGTCTCTCTTCTCTGTAACGTTTCCAGGACTGCAAGCCAGCACAGTCCCTTACAGAGGAGGACACCCAGCTCATCGCTTTCCAAAGGCGTATGCAGCTACTGGATCATCCTGCAAGTGCTCCAAAAGCGCTCATTCTAAAAAGAAGAGAAAAAAATGTTTAAATGTGGAGCTGCGCCCAAGGTAGCAAAAGCTGCATGACTGCTGTTCATTAAGTTCTGGTGGTCTCCCAGCTCAATCACAGAATGCATTCAACTTTGAGAATGTGCGTAATTATGTGCGCGGTGTGGCTGTTGGAAAAATGATGTCTATACTTGGGAAAATATAGGCTTTTTTTCCCTCTAGTGTCTTAGAGACTGAGCTGAAAAAGAGCCAGAGCAGAAATCTTCATATTCATAAAAGCCTCCACAAAACAAAATGCCACTACATGGTTGTTTTAAAAGCTAAAACATGGTTACCTCTAATATCTGGAACGTTAGCTATGAATATTCTGTTTTCTTCATTCCATGCAACTTCTGGACAACCCCTTTTTTTCCTTACTGTAATAAAGTGACTTTCTGTGGGCACAGATGGTTTTTAATTATCACATGCTGACTGCAGCCTTCTTTTTAAGGAGCACTGCGTTCCACAATCAGGGCAAATACAACAGCTAGTTTTAACAGCGGAAGAACTTTTACAGTCACAAGGCAAGGCAAACTTCCTTGAGATGGTCTCGCACAGATGGAGCGGCAGCAATTTGGGGTTACCTTGAAGGCTCCCCTAAGAGGATCTTGGCCGCGTAAGTCCGGCTGACCTAAAGGGTGTTGGCGCCAATGAAAGTTGCAGTGGGTAGTTTGACTAACTGAGTTTGTTAAGTGGGGTGAATAATATATCCCTTTCCTCACCTTAGTGGCTTGGGTATGAAGTCACCTTGGAGATGCGTATCACAACTCATCTGAAAGCACGCAGCATGTGAGTAAATTACATGGTACTGCATTCTGAGTGATTGCAGTCTCACATGAGGACTGGGAACATGTGACAGAAATAGCGTGATGTTTTTCTTCTGTGTCGCGTGTTATTTCCAATAGCGCTCAGACTAACACAGAAATAAAGGACGTGTGAGGATTGTTTGGGAATTTTCTCCTGGAAGTGCAGCTAAAGTCTTAGCTTTTTACTTTATAATCTTCCTTCCGCAATGTTTTTTTTCAACCTGGTTCCCAAGCTGAGCGGCTGATGAGGCAGGTAAACACACACAGATGAACAGAGCGTGGACGTCCTCCTGTGTGAAAGGATTTAATCTCAGCAGGAAAATGCTGTGAGCTGCCTGGATCCGTCCTCTGCAGGAACCCGGGCAAATCCCCTCAGCCCAGAAGGGTCCCCTCCCATCCAAACTGAATGCTTTTTGTCTCGGCATCTTTACAAAGACACATAGAGCCCATGGCGTGACAGAGGGGCTGCCGTTTTGTCGCTGCATGCTCGTCTCTCCTCTCCGCTGCATTCGTTGGTTTGTTGGTGCTCAAGTCCTATCATCTGTCGTGAGAATCGAACACGTGCCCCTGCTCTCATGTCCACCGTGGTCACTGGGGGTCACACACCCTGTCCATCTCCTGCCTGACAGAAAGTGGATCCAGAGCCCCCGACTCTCCCTCATCTTAGATTAACAGGGGCAGGATGAGGCAAAGGTCAAATTCAGGCCTGGTGGGGGCAAACTGAGCAGAAATGGTGCACAAAGAAGTGCTTGATTCTTCTCTGAGCCAGTATGACTTTTGTTTGGGGCTGGTCACCAGCGCCCCACGAAAGGCCCTTTGCCCGGCTGTTGGAGGGACCCTTTACCGTCAGTCCAAGTTGTGTGCAGGTTTGGGTTGCTGAGCTCCCTGCAGCTGGAGCAGAGCAAAGGGTCTTCGGCATAAGCGAGCCTCACAGTATTTCCCCTGACGTGAATGGTTTTCCTTCTGATTCACCCCACCATCAGGATGAGGAGGGCATCTGGTACCGCCTGACCACAGCTGAGTTTTTGCCTAGTACCTTCCCATCGGTGCATCAGGAGGTGAATTTTCTTTACCTACTTGAAGTCATTTCCTATGTGAAGAAACAATGAATCACAAAGAGAAGCCTACAGCAATTAGAAACTCCTTTCCTCTCACCTTTGCCAAAGCTAGATTTTTTCCCTAGAACAAAGCCCAGGCAAGCCTTCCTACGCACAACAATGATTGCGTAGATCACTCTGGATTTTGTTTTTTTCACAGGCCATGAGCAAGCAAAGAAGCTCAGGAGAACACTCTATTTCATGGGCATGTTTGTTATGCTTCCTTGGATATCCCATTGTTTGCTGGCAGCGCCTGCTTTTGGCTACAAGCGCTGTGCCCTCGTGACGTTGGCTGCCTTGAATTGTGCCAGGGTGCTAGCAAATAAGCATGAAATTTGGCAAATTAAAAAGGTGCCACCGGAATAAGTCAGTCCTGGCAGCGTGGGCATTCATTTCAATGTGCTGAAGTGGGATCGGTCAGTGAGTGCTTTGCGAGGCTGCTTCCAGTCACACACGTCCAACGGTCAGCGAAATCTGTGCAGGCAGTGCACCTCGTGCCCCCTCTTCCTTGCATGTTGCGTGCGTCCCTGGCAGGCTGGAGCGTGGGGCCAGTGCTTTCCCAGGAGAGGACTGCTGAGACACACCGTATGAGTAAGGTCTCGTTTGCATAAAGATTGCATACTCATGCCGTGAAGGAGGTTCCCTCGGCACAGTCTCATTTCCTTCTGTAGGTAGGTTTGCCTTCATGTAGGAAAAACCCTATTCTCGAAGTCCTTGGACAGAAACCAGTTTACATTGGCACGCCACGACGCCGTCCTCCCGGCATGTTTGGGTCCGCCCAAGTCTGACGGCACGGAGGCACACTCTGCTCCTCTGAAGCAAAACCGAGTCTCCGCTTTGAGTTGGATTCAGGTATCCCGCTCGCATGGGGGAGGTCTTGCTGACAAGAGGTCTCATTCCACTCCTAAAAGGCTTTTCAACGCCACCGACGCACCAGCGTCTGCATGGCTTCTCCTCTCCTTGTGGGCTTCACCCAGGAGGTTTCAGCGGGAGCAGAGGTCTGCTTCGAATGGGGAGGGAGGAACCTGGAGGTGGCAAATGCAGGGCTGAGCACTTTGGTCTCCACCAGTCAAGGCCTTCCTTGAAGTGTAGAGCTCAGCTCTGTTCACTTGCCACGGTGAGAGGTAGCTCAGCTACAGCAGGTGAAGTAAACTGGTTTTGGACTAGTTCAGGAGCTAGTGCCAGAGAGCAGATGCTGAGAGGAGATCCTGGTAGTGAGAGTGATTTGTATCAAACTCAGCTGCCTGGCAGGGAAAGAGATGGTTGTCTCTATTCCCTCTCACCTGGGTAATGCTGTTCTGAGTTACAGAAGGGCAGGATGGATTTATCTGCCCCAGGGACCCCTTTAATGCACAAGCTTTTGGTAACAGGATTTGTGCCCCTCCGCCCCCCACCCAGTGTCTTCTGAAATCTTTATTCAAGATTTACCTGCTTCACTGATACTGAACGATCTCACTCATTCTTAACTCCGGAAAGTTATTCCCAAGCTTGCTCAAGTTGCCTGGAACTAACGTGTTCCTATGTAAAAAGAGAGAGAAAATTCAATGGCATTTGACAACACTTAAATTATTTTAGGATTTAAAGACATATCGTCTTCACATGCCTGAAACAGGTCACTAAGCATTGCAGCCAGAAAGCCATTTTTTCCCCCCACGTTAGTAGAGTGGTGGCAAATAAAATAAAAAGCATTTAAAAGAAGGAGCTGAGCGGGAAAAAATGCACATGACTGTACGAAAACTCAGAAATGGCCATACAGTGTCAATTCAAGAGTCACGTTTCAAGTGTCCTGACCCTTATGAATGCCAAATTCTTCATTTCACAGGTGTTACGCACCACGCATCAAGCGACACAGTAAGTAAACACATTAAATGTTTTGGAAGAAACTGAAAGGAGGAGAGCCGAGGCTGCTCGGGGCCCTACTGACCTACAACAACAGGCGGCCTCGCACTCAACTTTAGAAATGCCTCCGCAAAAGCGATTTTCACACAGGCTCTGTCCCATCCCCACTGCTAAACGCAGAGTCAATATTTCCCTGGCTTGCGCCCACAGAGGCAGAGCGGTCACGCCTGCGCCCTTAGCCCTGCTGGGGAGGTTGCTCTCATCCCCACAGCCCTTCCCCAAAGTCCGACCCCAGGTCTCTGCAAGGTTTTTCAGACTGATCGAGCTATGCTTGTCGGTCCGCTGCCTGCGGCTGCCAGGCGCCACATACCCATCTTGCCGTCCCTGTGCTCCGCAGCACTGCCGAACCGGCTGTCCCTCGCCCGGCGATCCCAGGAGCCAGACCTTTGGTGCAGCGAGCGGGGCGTAAAGGCAGCCTCTCCACGACCCCTGAGCTCTGGTCCTGGAAACGGTGACTCCCTGCTGCACCACAGGCGAAAATCTGCAAGGGAGACAGACGGATAAAGCGTCACTTCATCAGTAAAGAGAGGGGAGTCCAAGGGACAGCCTTCTCTGACACAGCTCCACAGCCCACATTAGGAGAGCTGAAAACTGCACGCGTGCCATTTCCTTGCCACCCACGACTGCCGAATTACTGCTGCGGCAATCAGAGGTCTTGCCATCCTGGGTGTCCGTCGGTGGGCTAAATGCATCAGGGCTGAGGTCACTGCCAAATCCCTGGGAGGACACGGTGACTCTTGCATTCTCAGACCATGAGCTTGAGCAGCTCGTTTTGAAGTTGATGAGTTTGCAGCAAGGGCGGCTGTGGGGTGAATAAAATCCGCCATATCACTTGGCATCGCTTCCAGCCTCCACCGAAGGCAGGCCGAGGTTCAGGGTACCCGCGGCTGCGAGGGGCAAGGCTGACAAAATACTCTCAGTGGACACATAGCTCTTTGACAGCTGATGCTAGCCTTCGGTTTGGAAAGAAAGGAAGACTTTGCTGGTAAATATCAGGTGCCTGAGCCTTGCAGTAATGATTAACCACTCCGAGGACAGCACGCACAAGGAACGGTGAGAGCCTTCTAGGGATGCCGTGCATTTCAGCTCAGGACTGACCAAAGCCACCTGTCTGCCCCTCTGGGGAAGCCTGCCTTTCCAGCTTCCATTTCTATTCCAAAACAGGGCATTACACCGAAAATGTCATAGTAATTTTTTCCACGTTGGCGTTGGCAATGCTCCAAACTTTCATTAAGAAAAGGCTGAAAGCCTCAATTTCCACTTTTTTGATGCATACAAAAATATCAGTTTTCGTAAGCTCAGAATGCTCTCTGCTGTTTTGAGGATGAGCACAAAAGGCTGCTTTTCCACGGGAAATTTCCGAGCTAACTCCCCACGGCAGGATGTGGCAGGGAGGCTGCGCTGCCACCCTCCATCACTGCTGCACCGAGTCCGATAGCTGAGCCCCACGCGCGCCAGAGTGGGATGACACTCATGACGCCCCACGCAAAGAAGTCGGGATCTGGAAGTGGGGGATGTAGTCCTGGAGGTGACCACTAGGTGGGAATGAAACCAGCGCTAGAAATGCCGTGGGGCACTGAACCATTCAGGCAAACTGGCTGATGAACGGATTTTTTTCCCCTCTGCTTGATCTGAGCTCATCGGAACAAAACAACTTGGGTGACTTGAAAAAAACCAACAAGTTTTGACTAGTGATGAGCTGGCTGAAATGAAATACCCCAGTTCAGTTATCCCAGCGGAAAGGAAAACTAAATAAATAGGTGAATATGTTGGGAGAAGAAATAATCCCAAGTCAGATTACTTCCCTGTTTCAGAACCTGTATTTTCCACCAGAAAAATCCTTTGGGTGGAAAAATTCCCAGCGAAGCTTCGCTGCAGAAAGAGAGCCCTGCATCTCCACGAGCGGAGCGGCTGACTCGCTGGGCTGCGTCAGGCTATCTGCACCGGGATGTCGTCGTGGAGGCAACGGCTGAGGAGGAATTACGTGAGTCAGGACAAAGGAGCGGTAACCACAGCATCGCCTGGGACAGGGGCACTGCTCAGACAGGTGGGAGGCTGGCTGGGGAAGCCAGCCGCGGTGACTGGGCACTGGTAGCCCTGACGGCAACCTTTCCCTGGCTGAGCCTTTGCAGCTGCTGAGGGGGGGGTTGGGAATACCCTTTTCTGGGGGTTCTTCCCATTTCAAAGAGAAACAAGTTACTAGTGAGAAGAAGAGGAGCCTGAAAATGACGGCTTGGACTCACCCTGCTGGGTTTTCCAGCCATCGTAAATCCAGACTGATTTCTGATATTTGACCTTCCTCATTTAAATGCCTGTGTCCTCCCGGTCAGCTTTCTACAGGGGCTGAAACTTGTTTTGTCTTGCTCCGCTGACTCAATGGTGGGCTGAGCAGGCGGACCTCCCGAATGAGCTCCAAGTGTTTGGGAGGCCAGAGGTGCACTGATTTTGTGAGGTACCGAGTTCTCCGGTTTCCTCCTGACTTCAATACTGTGTCCTTTTTACAGTCAAAAGCCTCACCATCTTTTCTTGCCCTCATCTAAACCCTTTTCTTCCCTGATTTTCCGTCGCCTCATTACAACTCTTCAGTCCGGTTTCCACCGCCCCCCTCTCAGCAGTGACCTGAAGGCTTATTCCCCTGTTGTTGTGTGTATCCCAATGGATATCCGCCTCCCATCAGCTAGTCTCCTCTCCTGAAATTAACCCCTATTTCCCCACCTCTACCGCCTAAACGACAGCAGTTCTGGGAGAGGCAGCTAAACTGGTTTCTCTTCCTCATTCGTGTGGCTTGTACAACTGCCTCAGCTTCCCGTTATGAAGGACATCGACAACCAGCCTGACAAACCGGAATAGAAAAAGCCACCATCACAGGACCGCTGGGGACCACTGACAAACGTCCATGGACAAACGGCCGTTCCCAGCTGGGGCTGGTGCCTGTTCGCTATCGCGTCTCGTCTCCTAAATTCCTACTGGGTTTTCCTATCAAGAGGCTGATGCCCTCTGGTGACTGGGTCAGAAGGATGAGACTGGCATCCATCAGGGTAGGGCAGAGAGATTTCCCAATATTTTTTGATCAGTTGTTTTAATCTCCCAGTTTGCTGGGAAAGCTTTTAATCATACACGATGGAATTATATAATGGGAGTGTTGGAGTAATTCAGGTTTGGCACCAGCTTTATTAAAATAATGATGTCTATTTGTGCAAGATCAAACTTCTACATTTAGTGATGGAACACCGTCCATCCGTCCTTCCTTCCATCCCTCCTTTCTTCCCTCCTTCCGTCTGTTCATCGGTCCATCCGTCCATCCATCCGTCCAACCATCCTTTCTTCATCGTAAACACAAAGGATGACTGCTACTGACCCAGCCCAGATTTGCAACGAGTGCGTGATTTGTAAGTCTCTCCAGCCCATTTAACCTCCTCTCTCTCCTCCCTGTGCTCCATACCTGCCCTTCTCACGAGCAGCCCCGAGATGAGGTGCCAGATGCACTGTGCAATCTGAGGCTTGCCTCAGCAGGGACTAGGACCAGTTGTCCAAACGTCCTCCGCCTCTGTGATGTAACCCAAGACCATCACGGAGGCTTCCTCCAGCTCCCCGCACACTTGTGACATGACCAGCTGACGCACTCCAGGGAAACCCACTGAGGGGGACACATGACTCACAAAGGCTTGAGATTGCCAAAGCACCTCTAGTGACATTACCATGAAGCACGCAACAGGCAAGACAGCATCTGGAGAGAGAAAGGTCAGCCTCCCAAGTTAAACGCATTGCCGTGTCATCCGTTGTGTGGGCCACGGATGAAGAGTGTACTAAAGGAGGTTTGGTTTTAACCCCTGCGGTAGCCACGGACATTGTGGTAATGGTCATTCCAGGTTTGGTAACAGTGGGCACACCACAGACGCTGAAAAAGTTTCTCCCTCGAGAAGTGATCAGGTGATGGATGCCTTAAGTTACTGTGACTACTCCCATTCTGATCTCTTTGCTGTTTTGTGGCTGGCTGTTGCTTTTGGAAAGACTTTTCTTCTAATGCCCTCTTAAAAACAGTTGGATATGTTGTGACCAAGGGAAATATTAACACCAGTAACATTTGCACAAAAGCATAGCGTTTCAGAGAGTTTACAGTAAGCCCTACTTCCAAAAAGCACCGTCCTTCCACAGAGCACCAAGGGAGGAGTTGTTGCCATTGCTTTCTAGGTCAGACAGCCCCAGGCTTGAAAGCAAGCATCAGTTGTCCTTTGCCTGAATCCCAAGAGGCTGGAATGGGTTTCGGATAAAATACACAGACTTGTGGGCAAGAACCCCACAGCAGAGTTACTGACAGGGCAGGCCTGGGATGGGGTAAGTTTTAAAATGATAGGGAGATGTCAAATGGAGCACTGCTGCAGCCGATGGGAGCTGTGGTTGCTCAGTCCTCCAGAGAGCTGCCAGCAAGTGTCCCAGGCAGAAAAACCGCCCAGCGATACGCCGGTGGCCCTGAGGACATAAAGATGGCTGCGGTATCAGGTGGGTCTCTCCAGCACCCGTCTCCACTCCCTGTTCCCGCCTGTTTCACACACCTACTCTGCCGTGATGCAGTTTGACACGGGCATGGGAGAACTGCCCTGGCAGGAGCCTGTAACGCTCATGCAGGAGACGAAGCCGTTTGGTGAGGAAGGCTTAGGCAGGGCAACCTCGGAGGCACACCGCAGGCGCTCTCACCAGCGGAAAGAGAGTTGCAGCCAAAGGTGACTCTGACGGTGGGCGGTGCGAGTGAGGAAGCGCTGCACCGGAGGGATGGAGGTGGTGCCAGCAGAAACCATGGAAAGAATGAGGGAGGTTCACTCTGAGACAAATTATTTGGGGTGTGTCACCAGGACCCAGCTGCGTGGTTGCTGGACTGGCAATCTACGTCCAGCCGGCACAAGCTGTTGAGGTGGCAGGCTGGTATGTGGCCCCAAGCTTTTCAGTTGCTCAATCATGTGCAGGAGCGAGAAAAACACAGGGTCTGGAAGGGCTGTTATGGGCTGGGAGTAAGATGAGCAACAGGATAGGTGGAGAAAGCCCAAGCCAAATCAAGACAGTCAGCTAAAAGTTCAGACAGATAGAAAAAACCAAACAAATCCTGCACAGGCCTGGAAGTGGACCATTCCTCTTAGATTTGCCTGACCCAAATAGCTAAAGGCACGATAAACCCCAGGCTGTTGCTGTTACTGCAGTTTAAAACTTCTGCAAGTGCAGCAACGGGCATGTGGACCCAAGCGCTGCAGCGGAGAGATGCATCTTTAGCTACTGCGGCTGCTCAGGTGCAGAAGGGCTGGCAGCGACCAGGGCAGCGATAGAGTCTGAAGCCTTTCTTTCAGCCACTGGAGTTCTAGCAATGGGCCCTCAAATACATGAGGTCACCATTTACAAAAGGTGGGGTGAGAGGACGGAGTCCCCTTTTGTGATGCTCCTGCCAAGTGCAGCAGAGGAGCGGAAAGGGCAGCGTGTGGGAGTCGGAACAAAAGCGCGGCTGGGCTGTGCGTGCCTCTGGGCTGAGTCTCTCTGGGGAGTCCAGGAAAAGTTTCTGGAGGATGAACAGGGACTGGCCAGAGCAGTTCACGGACAGACGGGAAAGCCTGAGGGGGAAACAAAGATGTGTCACCACGTACCCTAACTGGGTCACAGCAAGGATGGAAGGAGGCTCCAAGAACCCATTTTTGCCCCATCCTCCCACTGGGGAAGGCCGCGCTAACAACGAGGCTGTGGCCAGGGTTGCCATTAGCTGTCACCAGTTACCCGGCAGAACAGGTTCCTGTGTGACAACTGGATTACAGGAGAAGGAGAGAGGAAGTGAAAAGCTGAAGAGCAGCTAAGAAGGGCCCTGTGACACAGAGTTAACCCAGTTAACCGGCAACAACCAACGATCCCCTTCTAACTCAATGCTGAAGGGAGACACAAAGGACCAGGCAGATCAGGGAAAAATTTGTACCGACCAGACCCATCCTAAACATTGCCTGACCCGCACTGAGGGCTGGATAAGGACTGGTCTGTAGCATTGCCAAAAATGAGCGCTCAAGTTATCTCACAAGATGGCAGAAGGCAGCCACAGGCTACCTGCACAGACCCAGCACGTCAAGCATAAACCCTATAGGATAACCCAGTGTTTGAAAAAGACGGGCAAGATATCCCGTGGTCAGATCAACAGAGGCTGTTCTGTGATAGACCTCAAGTCAAACAGCAAGGCCCAGCTTGCCTGCAGCCATAAGGACATGCAAAGGGGGTCCCTTCTACCCCTACGCCGCCATACTTGATCTGGAAGATTTTCTTGTCTTTGCTCAACATCGCTTGGTCAAGTTTTCCTCCTGAGAAGTGGCGATGAGCGAAGCATCGCTTACTTTGGCTGAGCAGGCCTGGGTCTTGATTGCACTTCATTCACCCGCAGGCGTCTGCCAGGCAGCAATGACATTGTGGCTGCAACGTTCAGGAGCTGGTGGTGTATCTGCCAGAGAAAGACCACGAGAGCAGCGTGTGCCAGAAGGTCTGCAGCGAACGCAGCAGAGCGAGCAGCACAGAAAGAAACTCAGTCCCAGGGCATAGCCTTGCAACCAGAGCTCACATGCAGCAGCCTGGAGCATCTGGGCTCTTCTGCTGCGTGCTGCTGCAGCGATCTATCATGTGCAACGTCGGTCTGCTCAGCTCACACCTTCGTTTTGCTAAGTAGACATCCCTCGTCCTCACCTCATGCACTCCCCATTGGGGAGAGAAGTGCAATGAAACCCGGCAGATTCTGGGCAGAGCTATTTCGTCACACCCCAGGTCTGCCTGACCACACCTTTGCTGTGGTTGGTGCTCATCAGAGGAAAGATAGCAGGGAAAGTAAGTCCAAGTCAGGAAGCGAGTATCAAGCTGGGAAAGAAGCAGAGCTATTACTTCATGACTCCTCTTTTCCAAAGAAAGGAGTATACCCCACATGGCCAGGGCAGAGCGCTTGGGCAAGCCTTTCCCACCTCGCCCCCCAGCCCCAACTACAGGGACCTTCCTCGGTTCCCATTCATAGCCCCTCTCTTCTCCGGACAGACCAACAGCTACGTTCCCAAAGACCGCTGCTGGCCAAACAACTTGTGACAACCGGCCTCCTTCTGCCCGATTGCTGCGTGTGTGTGTGGACAAGCTCACGGGTTCCCTTTCATGGCAGGTCACAGACAGGCTTTACTCTACAGGATGGTGCAAGGCAGATTTAAGCTCTGCTACCTACAAGCCCAGCCAAAAATTGTTATCGGACAACACAGAGCAGAAAAGCAAGGAAAGTCACTTTTGAGAATACGATCCCCCCTTTCATTTGCTCTATCTCAAGAGCATCTAATACAGGAGGGCAGTTTACAGAGAGAGGGAAAGAGCCAGTTTATTCCTCCACAGAGGGCCTCTGGCTGACTGAGAGCGTCTCAAATAGCACTCTCACTTCGGGATGTCCCAGGTCCCACCGCTCTTCCTTACAAAGATCCTGTTGCACAGGTCAAGAGATCACAGGTCTTGCACCCGTGAACACCAACGCACCTCACGCGGGCCTCTGGCAAAGACTGGGAATGACGTAAAAGTGGTGCTTTTTCTCACGTCTTCTGAAAGCGTGAGAAGTGATGGGATTAACAGGGATCATTCAGATGCTGCAAGAATCCTTCCTGTTGACAGGGAGGTGCAGCTAAACCCAGCGGGCTATTCTATCATTATTTTAGGCCAACAAGATATCTACATTAAGCCAAACTCAAAAGCTTTCCTTTGCCCTGCTCCCAGCTGTACGACAGACACTATGGCAGAAACGCTACGGGAAGGACTCGAGTGCTGGTACTGGTTCTGAGGGAGCTTTCTTCCCGTAGCTACACTCATACCCTGAGCTGCCACGCGTTACTGTGTTCAGCTGCAGAGACCGATCAACTTGCGCTGCCACCTCCCTGCTGTAATCCAAAATATACCCAGCACAACTTTTCTGAGGGTATGGATGAGCCGAGATCCACGCTGCTGTCACGCAGTACATGTTGGATAGGCTGCGCTAGGAGCCGCGCTCTTTCTTCCTTTAAGTCTTCCTCCAATTACACCAGCTAATAGCTATGTTCATGGGAACTAAGGTGCATTGCTACATATTATTAGTGATACCATGGTTTCTCTGTCCAAAAATAACTGCTGGGGCTTCAAGCATCCTGCTCAGCCAAGCCATGCGAAGTTTCACGTCAATCAAAACACACAGACGTTTTGACTTGGTTTAGAACTTTTATTTCAAGGAGTAGAATTGTTTTGAGCATATTCACAAGAATAAATATAAAATTACTCTTCAGAGTAAGATGAGTTTTTATAAAAATATATCTCTATCCCACAGAACCGCTTAGGTGGGGTTCTCATTAGGAAATATTATTTAATAAAAAAATAAAACACTGAAAATAAAATGCTTGACCTATACTGATTGGATCACGAAAAAATTGAAATTTTTAAAAGGATATAAATATTGTAAATATTATTAATAAAAATAACATTTAAATAGATGGGAAGCCACTGAGTCCATCCAGATGAACACAACACTGTAGGAAGCCACTGTTTCTTCTACAGGGCACCAACTTCCTTGTATTCGCTGGCGTTCGTTTGCCTCTTCTTGCTTCGGTACCTGGAAGTAGAGGAGAGAAGTGTGAGTTCTGGAAAGCCAGTCATTCCAAATGGCTTTTTGGGAAGTGAAGGGAGTCGGGGGTGAAGGAAGAAGAAAAATGCTGTATGACCTCCTCACGTTTGTTTTAAACCTCCAGCAGCTAGGCTCTGTCTGTGCTCATTTCCAGGTCTGAAATAACTTGCATGCAGAGTCTCATTTCTCAACTGTTCACTGAAGATTTCACATCTGCATTAAAATCTTGCTGCTGATACTAGGTTTGTCTTTGAGAAATCCTGCTGGATCCTTCCCTGCGATAGGGCTGAGTACCCTAACCAGCTAGGCCATCTTCTGTTTGAGATGACGTGCCATCGGGCGTTCAGGTAGGGAAGAGGAATTACAGGGGTTACCATCCGGCTATCAGATCTGTGAAGCACAGCTCTCCCTCTGGGGCTTGTACCATCTTCTCCTCTCTCTGACAGCTACTTACGATTAGTTATTAAGCCTGAAGAACGATTCCTGCTGCTTGTGGGCCTGTTAACGGGGAAAACTACTGCCCTCCATGGTAAAGCTGATAAGGCAATGCTCATGATATCACAGTCACCACAACAACACGGCAGACAAACAAATTAGCTAGTATTAATCCAGTTGCTCTCCAGTTCCTGATGACTGGGGAAATGGCATTACCAAGAAAAGGAACTAGAATTTTCCTATTCCCTGTCTGATCTCTCCTTTAGCTCAACACTCCTTCTAGGACAGACGTGAACTAACTTACACAGTCGTCCATGAGGGTTAAAAGGCATCTGAGGGTACTGTTGCCTAGCCTGCAATTTGGGTTATGCTACGCAGTCAGCATACCTCCTTTTTTGAAGACTTCACTAAATGCAGGCTAGCAGGTCTGTATATCAGACTATCTCCGTGCACTCGGGTGAGTGTAGGCATCCCAGTCTATCTGGAGGTACTCGGCAAACATCTTACTACACACACAGCTGACTCGCCTTCCTGAGCCACAGAGAAAATCTTTCTTACCTTCTGCAGATGTAGTAGCTTGCAATAGAGATGGCGGTGAGGAAAAGCAGAACCACGATAACTGTCAGTGCCACATACTCCTTACTGAGGGGTTGTCTGACAAGTTCTGAATGCACACATCGGACACCAGAGAAGCCTACGTCACATCTGAGGATAAGAGACGCAGAATTAGTGACATTGCCGTGGGGTTACACTTTAGCAGTCCACAAAGGACACTATATCGGTGGCCTGCTGTTTCTTCAGGGACAAGCAATTTGAACTGATGTAACTCAGGCCCATGTGGTCCGAGAAACGGTTGCAAATTCTTCAAGTAAACAAGGAATACCCTTAAAAATGCCTAGAGGGTCTTTATTTTGTAGGCTGAATCAAAGGAGAGACTTTGCCGCTTTGCCTGAGGTCCGGATCTCACACTACGGTAAATACAGATGAACAGAGAAGCACATCAGAATGACTGTCCCAAGTTAAACTTGGGTTGTTGACTAATTTCGGGTGTCTAAGACTCTCACCCAGGTTTCACTGGAGCTAGCACATGTGCTTAACACTTGCTTAGATGCAGCTGAGGTGTATTATAGATATACTGCTCCCCTTTAAGTTCTCGTGAGCGTTTAAATACTTTGCCAGATTGGTGTTCCGGCTAAGTGCCAACAGCAGCGAGATCAAAGGCCACGTACAGTTCAACTCAAAGCCCACATCAGGGAGATCTGCAGGATGCATCGCGCCCTGTCCATACCTGCAATAGTGCTCATTCAAGTCCACTATGTACACGCACTGTCCGTGGAAGCAGTAGTCCTTCATTTCAGGCTTGCATCTAGTTATCCCAACTTGAGCCACACGTGGACTGTTCTCTGTCTGGACTGCAAGAAGATTTTGTTAGCATCTCATCAGCCTTATTTTCCCTTTGTATTTGCCAAACAACGTACAAGCTTTACGAGTAGGACTAATAGTCTCACTACCAGGAAACCTCCAAAGCAGCAGGCATTAAAGCAGGCGAGCCTTCTGAACAGGGAGAGGATTTTCCCGGGCCAGAGTTATATTGACTTTTCCTTCGGGAGTTCCGCATAAGCTATTGCTGCTTTTACAGGAGAGTTCTCACCTCAGACAGAGCTCTTCTGCTGAAGAAGCAGTATTAAAGGAAACGCAGGCTAAAAAATGGTTCTGGCTCAACAGCACCGAGCACTTTGCAGGATGTTGGCAATGTTGCTCAACAGAAAAATGATTTCCAAGGGCACCTCAGTGAGGCTGCAAGCCCAAGGAGGATGGGAACTTGTTATTTACAGAGCACTGTGCGGTACACTTACTTAGTGCTGTTGTGCAGTTCTCCATTTCACCAGGCCCACATAATGGGATCACTGTTGTGCCCAAGACTGCCTGTAACAGGTAACCTAAAAGACAACAAAAAGAAGAGTCAAAACTAGGTGCTTTTCAAGTATAGTTAAGTATTTCAGCTGGTGTACTCATTAAGTTAATACAAGAAGAACAGAAGCCTTTTATCCTAATAGGAAAAAGCCAGTGTTGTAAGCTGAAAAAAAATATCGGTCTGAGAGATCTCTTGCCTATATTATATAAGGCAGCCCAGAGAAACATCTCTGAAATACGAACTTTTAACGTAGAACAGAGATCAAACAGAAACTCGGTGTCTGTGACCACCTCTCACCCACACTCTGAGTGAAAGTGGGCAGGAACAGGCTTGGAGAGATTACACAGAAGAGGCAGAAATTAGGCCAGCTCTGATTATGTTAGGTTTCTGACTAGTCTGGCATGGCACCTGTGCAAGGGACACAGCCAGGGTTCCACAATTAGGCATGACAATCCAGCATTCATTGCAGGAGCAGTTCTTTTGGTGATCAAAATCAAGATGTCCTTGAGTCACAACACTCCACGGGGAGAGAATATCCCAGGACTCAGCAAGTCCAGCAGCAGCTGGTGACTCAGCACACCAGGTCAGTGCTGAGCCAGGCTCAGTGCCAAGCCAGGTTCAGCGCCCCACCACTGGCGTCAGAGACCACATACTGGTCGAGGTAGGCTTAACACAAATGCTGCTCTTGAGCATCAAAGAGCTTCTTCAGCCGTCTACTTGCTGTAACCATCCCAAAAGGCTGGACAGTTCCTGCACGAATACCCGCTCTTGTGTTGGGAGTTTTTCAGTTCAAAGCCCACTTGCAAAGACAGCTAACACAAGATACCAAACCGTCTTCATCTGGTCGCTGGGCTCGAGAGGTTACTGACCACTTTACGGATCCTGGGTCAGTGTTACTTATCTCAGCAGAACCCCAGAAGAAAAGGGGTACATTTCTGCCCTTCCTCCACCATCCACACTAAAGAAAAGTGCAGCTCAGCAGGTTCGGTGTGGGTGCCAGACACAATAGGAGACTGCACCACGCAGGCTGAGGAGCTCCGCTACCGGAGCAGTGGCTGCATTTCCTTGGGGAGCAAGGGTCCTCCTTCCCTTCTCTCGGAGATTCAGCTTATAAAGCATTTTGACATCTTTCACACTGGGTAGTGCTGCACAGGCACAGCTTTCAGGTATTCTACTAGTTAAATGAACATTTCCAAACAGGATTTGAAGGCCAACACAAGTACTTGTAGCTTCACAGCTAGCCCATGAGGAACAGCCAATGTTTGCCCCAGCTGGCCACGAAACGCGCTTGGCTAACACTCCTGCTGTGGTCACAAACTAACCTGCTCATGAACTGCTTAGTCATCAGCTCCATTCCACAGAAGTCTGTAATTTGTGTCTTTGGGCTGTTTGCCTCTGTTAACTTGTCAGGTCACGCATGCCTAATGGAGGGAGTGTGCCTTCATAATTTCTTGATCACTGTAATTCAACTCCAGTTATTAGAAAGTTTCATTACATCTCAGAGTTAAATCTAGTAGTGATTTATGGATTTCCTCCAGCCCATCTATTTCTGGGTGATTAGCAGGCTTCCTTTAAGCTTTATTCCAGCTAGATACAAGAACAGCAGGGATATCCACCTTAAAGGGACAGGAGGTTTTTGTATGTTTGTTTGTGTTTCTTTAAAAACACCATTCCTTCTCCTTACCTCCCTCCCCACCGCCTTCCTTGCAAAGCTAATAAGCCAGGTTTCCACCAAGCTTTAGAAGAAAGGACAAAGACTAGGTCCGCCAAAGCGAGAGCCACGGTAACAGACCAATGATGCCGGCATCTTGACTCGTACAGGAGACTAAGCTGGAGACCTCTGCGCCTGCTACTGTGACTCAGCAGGACCTGCCTTCCACTCCAATGGGGCAGGACCAGCAAGTTTACTTTCAGGGTGGGGATTTTTTTTTTAATTTTTTTTTTTAAATTTGTTTTAAGTAGCACTCTTCTCACTATAGATTTCATCAGGAGAAGCAGCTTAACACTTCTGTAACGCCAATCTGAGTCGCCACGACAGAAAGGAAAAGCGTGTGAAGGATGAGACCGTCAGCTGACAGACGGTGGCAGCTCAGTTACTGCTAGGATGGCGGGCTTCCAGCTTCAGCCAGGGACCTGGTATCCCAGATGATGCTGGGAAAAGAAGATTTACCGAGTCAGTGCTTCTTCCCAGGAACTAGAGGGACATTTCAGGAGTGCTCCATGGAAAAAGCTGCTCCCTTGGCAGGGAGCAGCTGTGGCACAGGACAGGTCTGTCCCGTTAAGTATACACCATGTCATTGCAAGAAGGGATGCTGAAATCCCGAGACTAGCGAGAGTTAGTGACCTCAGGCTCCCTCCTGTTCCCCACGTACTGCTGCTATCATCTCTGTGTGACGTGCTACGGCAAGATTTGGTCTGGGCGCCACATGACAGTAACGAACGTAAGTTAAGGCAAAATATGCTAGAGGTACCTGAGATTTCCACTTCTATTGTACTTAGTTAAGTAGATGGGTTAAGCCAGCTGACGACCTCTTTTAGCCTACATATTTCTGTTTCAGCTTGCATACTTTCTTGATCTGAGCATAATCTGAGCAGTTGCTTTCTAATCTAACGTTCCCAGTTCGAGAGTTACCAGAACCCAGCTTTTGCATTTCAGAATCTCAAACCTAGGTACATGAAAGAGACCGGTCAGCTCTTCTCTTTGCTCCAGAAAGAGGCACCGCTTTCCAGCTAGAGAAGAGGCTCAAACTCAGACGCCTGTGAGGGACAAATTAAAAATAACCTCCTCCTACAACACCAAGCAAAGGCTTGCCCCGTTCCAGCCACGCACAACAACCGATAGCCTCCTCTGCCTAAATGCAGACACACAGGCCGGAAAGGCTGGAGTGCAAGCGTGGATATTTGCTGACACCCAGCAGTATTTTCTATGTTTGGGCAAAGTTCTTCCTGCTCTGCTTTTGCCCTTTCCCCCATGCACATATTTCTCCTCTGACATCAATGGGAGGGGGATCCTGCGGGAGGATAAGGGATCCACACACCACAATGGCAAAGGAGAGCCTTTCTCAGAATAATTATCAGATGACGTATACCAAACATAGGACCTGGGAGAGGCAGTTATGGTTTTATTCCTTTGCTGTTCACTAAGCAAATACTCTACAGCGTACAAGATAACAGTAATGAGATGGTGGATATCCGTGTGTGCCTTGCAGAATTGCGAGAGCTACACTTACTGCTACACCGCTAGCACGCATGTGCAATACCGTGTGGTATTGCAGGTGTTCCTGCAAAGTTAACACTGACAGCGGTGGCTATTACTGGAACGGGAATAATGCTGCTCTTTACTCGTCCTTCCACGAAGGATGAAAGGAAAACGAGGGACAGAGACCGGCTGCCTTCGCTTCCTGCAGCCTTCATCAGAGATGACATGCAAGGGCTAATTATCAGTTCATCCACCAAAAGCCAGCTATAGTTTCCAGTTACAGGATGATTGCTAAGGATGAAGGACGCACGTATGGGATACACGTAACTGAGAACTAGCGTCTCTGCGAGATTTACACCCATTTCAAAGGGGAATCGTCAGGTTTCTGAGAAGTCAATGATCATTTGAGTTGGCTGTGCCCGTGACCGAGGTCACTAGTCTTGTACTAGTTCATCGGAAAAAGACCCCATGATGCTACTTCACACTTGGCATCTATGTGGTGTCTCTGCCACAGCGGTAGAACCTACACTTTTCAGGTGGGTTGCACTTTCAAAGCAATGCCAAGCAGAGACGTGTCCAGGTGACACGCACCCAGAGGATCTCAGTCCATTTTAACTCTACAGGCAGATCAAGGTGGATCCCCGTCACCTGATTTTGGACACCCAGAACACGTCTGACTGTCTGAGGCCTTCTTTGTGTAGACTAAGCAGGCAACACGGAAGTTAACCAGTCTGTCCTATTGGCTTTGTGAGCATCGCTACAACCACCATTTAACTCTAGTGCATTGCCTTCCGTACCTCCCTGCTGCTAACCTCCCTAGCTAGCCACAGAAGTCTGCAGGCCACCTCAGGCAAAGCGAGCACCTCTGGCAAGAAAGGCAAGGTGGGTGGTTGTGTTTTAGATGAGGATCACAGAAATGCAGAGTCAGCCAGGAAAGCCTTGCAAACAGCTTACTCTTATTCAAGATTTGGCTGTGCAACTGTACCCCTTGCTCACATCAACCACAGCATCTCTAGAGTTCAGGTTATCCACATAGGCTGAGTGTTTTTTCCTGGGAAAGGGGAAGCGGTCATTCGAGATAATTTTAACCACCTCAGAGAGAGCACACCTGCCCATCCTTGCACTCAGGATACAGCATCTGGCTTCTTCTTGATGTTTTGGGTAGGATGTACCTGGTGCCTAGTTGCCTGACCATGCCCATCAAGGCAGGTGCCCAACACTCCTCTTCCTGAGATGAGACGTACAAGATGTACAGGTTGCTCCCCTCACCCATGTGAAGGGAGATGCTCTCAGCCCTTTGCACCCCTCACCCCCCCTGCGGTCTATGTATGTTTGGCCTGTTGTCTAAATGGAGGCGCCAGATGTGATGGTACTGAGAGAGAGAGGCTCAAATAAATCACCCTTAGGGCAACTGGACAGAAGTGTCTATACATGCTTCCAGGAAGTAGCATCCAGTTTTCCCCATCTCATGTTTTGTACCCATGACTTTAGAACTGCTGACTCAGAGTCATGGATGCCCAGGGCCAGGCCAGAGCAGCTCTCAGGCAGCCCTGGAAACGCCAGCCTGTACGGGAAGACTATCGCTCCAAAATTGCTACAGGCCCACATGATCATCTTCAACATGGTGCCAGCACTTACCCTTAAGCAGAGGTAATGCAGATAATTACATATTATGTGCACCCAGTCATTTCAGTACTGCTTCCACCCCTGCGGAGACCTACACAACAGCGATCGTATTCACGTGCTACCCCTGTGCCTGGGCCACTCTGCTTTCCACCACATGCGTGGGGGCAGAGGTCCCTACACCACAGAAGAAGCAGAAATCTATTACAGCTTCCAGCCAGACGCATCAGCCACTAACACTTTGCGCATCCCCAGACTCAGCGACTTTTACGTTCAGCCCACTTGCTGATGGCCAGACAAGTGTGGCGCAGCAAAACATACGGTCAGCAGCTCCTGAAACTGTCCAGCGAGTCTGGAGATGCGAGGCCTGCCTTCCCCGCTGAGCGGGCATTACAGTGACCACAAGGAGACCAGTGCCAAGGCTCCTGCAGTAACTCACGGAAAAGGCAGGGCCTGGGCTTGACTCCATCACCGCCACATCACCGTGTGGCTGCCACAGCACCGTGGCTCCTCAGGGGTGAGCGACGGCTCTCTCCCACCACTGCCTTTCTGCTGCGCAGTCACCGAGCCCACGATAGCCAGGATATGAAGCTGGCGATGCCCGTGGCTTCAGTTAGGCTTCAGCTATTCAGGAGGGAACCTCTTAACGTCTGGCATAACACCGGCTACAGACAGTCTTCCCAGCTTCTGCCAGTGGCACTGAGTTCTGCTTACACTACTGACCTGGGAGGGAAAGGCAATAAAGTGCTTGTACCACTCACTACAATGCCATCTAGCTATGACTAATGCATCCCTTACTATTAGATTTTGTGCCTGCCCCGGAAATAAATAAAGCCGTATACAAATCCATGAAGACATACCAGTTCCTTTCAGTGCCAGTTTTGTGCAAAGCATGGCTAAGTCACAGACTGCAAGATGTTTAGCCCGCTGTCCTGGCAAGTAAAAATGCTGTGCAGCAGCTAATGCATAAACTATTATGGAAATACCTGGCCAAAATAAAAGACAGAAACTCATGCTGCAGTGGGCTTAGCAGATGGGGGAACATCTGTCCCAGAAGAGAAGTCTTGGGAGCTGAGCTTCCTCATCTACTGCGACCCTGAGCCCAACATCATGAGCGTGAGAATATCCTTTGACATTAAAGCAGTGCGCGAGCGGGCCAGGTCTCGGTCCTGCCTCAAACGTTTGCTGCCCACACAGTTCGAGTCACCTCACAGGGTCAGCTCCTGGCAGTCACTGCCAGCGCCCCGCGGAGGTGTGTGGCAAGAATCAGTTGTTGCTTCACAGCGCACCTAGGCTCCAGGACTCTCGACGGTCTAAGGATACACGTGTTCACTTTGGACTTTCAGGTAGCTTATGTCATGCAATAGAGTAACACGCTCCGAGAACCGTCAAGCAGAGGGAGGCCACAACCTGTTTTGTTACCATAAGGAAGTCTCTGCTGCTGTGGGGATTCACCTGCTGAGCTCACCCTGTGCATGGCCTGGGTGAAGGCAGCAAGACCAGACTACAAACGAGAATGGACAAGGTGAAAGAGAACAGATCCCACTGCCTTTTTTTAGGGACACGGTCTAGTGGTGGACTTGGCAGTGCTAAGTTTACAGCTGGACTCGATGATCTTCAGGGTCCTTTTCAACCTAAATGATTCTGTGATTCTGTGATTCCATGCCTTGAGCAGACCGCCCCGCGAGCAGAGTCGCGGAAAAGGGGAATGAACGTTCACCCTCACTCAGCCACAGGGCCGGGCATCGCACAGGCAACGAAACACCCCATAACAGCACACCACGGAGCGAGACCCGTGTGCTCCGCTCCTCAACTCATACAGCCACCCAGGTACACCCATCCCTGCCCGTGACTTCACCTCGGGGAAGACGCACGTCGGCTTCACCTGAAGGCGAGCTAAGCTGTACGTTTTGCCAGAGGTTTCCCAGCAGCGAGAGAACACCCCAGCCCCGCGGCTCGGCGCCCGATCCCCTCCCGGCGCCGCCAGCCCTGCCCCGGGGGGCTGG
>WAAD01003080.1:6336-21767 GCA_013389945.1 Fregata magnificens
CACTTGCTCTCTCACCTGTGAGCCAAATTCAATGAGAATGACTTCCTGCTATCATCCTCAGCTCTGGCTTGTTGAAGTCACTTACCTGCAGCTTCTGGTATGGATTTCTCCTGACAGATTCAGATGAATGGTAAATGGCCCGGCTTGACCGCTGGCCTGGATCCTGGCACACGAAGCCTATGGGCATCAGGAGCCACATGAGAACTTTAAGACAGGCAAACCCTGAAATATAAATCTAGCATTCCTGTTCATGGTCTCAGTCTACGCATGACCCTCCTGTCCCTGCCCAAAGACCAAAAAGGATGCTTTTCTTTTTTATATCTTGCTTTGTTTAATCCCAAACTGTACACTGCATTACATTTTTTGAATAAAATTGGCACTTGCTTCAAAACCAAGCACTTAAATCAATAACATGGGTTACTGAATAGCAGCACAGAGATAGGCTCCGTTTCTTAAATAGCTGAGCAGGCTACCTGATGACAATTCTACTTCTATTAGTATTAGGGGTAAGTTGCGTCAAGTAACTGAACCAAGATGTACTAGGGATGCCTAAAAGGCTTTCACAAGCATGACTCCACTTCTAACATCACCTAACCAGAACCCACACATTCAACCTAAAAAAAACCAAAACAAAAAAAAAAAACCAAAACATGAATACTGATTCTGAGGGTTAAACAGAAGTCACCTGCTAAAGAGAAAGAGTAGTGTCTTCAAATAACAAACTAAGGACTCAATACGCATCACAAACAGCCAGATAATTCTGAAGCTGAAATGTCCACATATAGCTTCCCAGTGCTAAATACAGTTGCTGTCCCTAACTAGAGTTCTCCCCTATTATACTCATCTACTAACACGCAGCTCATAAACCTACCTTTTATTGGTTTTAAATGAGGGAAAGATTGAAGGAGCTTTTTGTTACACTCACCTACAAGAGTGAACATATCTGAAAGCATGCTAGCTTTGATCTTCAGGTCCAAAGGAGCATCACTATCCCCACATGCAATAGAGGACAAGAGGAATTATTTGTCTGGCATTAAATGAGAGGAATACATCAATATCCAAGATATCTTGCAATATAGTTTCTTTGTATTGGTCCTTAACACAGACATAATCAACATGGGATGAAAACTAGGTGATTTTCACACACATAGGTAAACATGAAACAGCAACAGATTAACCTGTTTCTGTTTATCCTTTTTCACAGCTTTAGCCTTCTAATGCAGCAATGTACAGCCTTGGTTTAGCTCTGCTTGGCTAGAAACATTTTCTTTGAATGTATCTATGCTACATTTCATGGAGTAGATAGAGGTTGCTGTTGTAGAATTCTTAAAAACCACAATTACCTATGCTTCTTCCACATAAAATCATAGAATCAGATGGGTTAGTTCTAACGGATGGGAACAAATGATTAGGGAAGGTGATAGATATGAAGAGATCAGACAGCAGGGACAGATGGGAANGAATACAGTTCAGATTAGGCAGGCAAAGTTTGATTCCTTGGGAGAAGAGAAATCAGCCATGTTCTACAGCACAGTGATAGATGCCAGCAGCTTGGACAAAGAAAATGGCAACCATAACAAAGTAGAGCAAAGAATGCAGATGTGAGTTAGAGTTTTAAGTAGTAAAGGATGCAAATAATTCAGTGTGTATGTATATGAGTACAAACCACCAAACCAGGAAAACAAATGTTGTGGAAACATTCTAGTTGCACCTGAAAACAAACTGGGCACTGTGGAAGCTAGGATTATGAACACTGTCTGAAAAAAAATATTCTGTGCAAGATAAAGAAAGGGGGTGGGTGGTAGAAAATCAAGAGGAAGGTCAGATATGGCTGTTCCAGGAACATATAACTTAAAGCTTATTTATACTGTCATAACTGAAATATTATTCACAGTACTACAAAAGTGCATTGTGCATCTGTGCTCTTGTAAAGTTAAACAGTAGTCCAGAAAACACACATAGTTGGAGATCTACAAAAATAAATCCTCAAGTTTCATTAGAGTATGAGGGTCAGCATAAGGGCCAAGACAAAACTCACTCCTTAGATTTTAGCTAAAGAGAGTACTAAACCAAGAATTTGAGCCCAAGCATACAACTACATACTCAAGTCAAGCATAATGCCTGAAGTCTGCTTGGACTCCAAAATCTTAAAGTTTTTACTCAGCCAAGCGGATTGAAACCCCACACAATAGTCTGGAGAGTTTCAAAATTCGTCTATGATGGGAGATTATGAAGCGTTAACAATGATGACGGCCTGTGGAGGAGAAATAATTAAAAAGAAAATGGAATCCCAACCGGGTTCTTTCAAAACCTAGTGCTGCAATAAGTTTGTTTGTGCAAAGGGAACAGCAAAGGACTATCCTTCCTGTCAGCTCTTAGCAGTGGAACAAATACTCTGCAGGCATCATGAAATCATGACCTCCTGGGACCACAAGTTTCAAGGACAACCATCTCTAGCAACAGTCCCTGCCTCATTAAACTGGGAATCACTTACCAGGCCAATGATGGGGATAGGTTCACTTCTAACAGCCAGGGCTTGAGTGTGTCATCAATAAGGACATCAAAACCATACAGCTCTGAAAACACAGTGGACATTTTAACTTTACCTTACTGCACCTTTAAACATTCAGGTAAGGCCCAACATTAGTCTCTGTGAGGTCATTTCTATCTATATCATTTATGTTAAATCCAGTGAACTCTCTAGGGCTGAACAAATAACAACATTTCACAAGTGGGAAATTTCACTTCCTCAGAATCAAGATTAAATACATTCTGTTTGTGGGGGAAAGAGGGAAGCAGAAAATGAGTCTTAGGAAAGTATTATGTAGAAAAATAAACTCTTTGCTGCCCACAAACTGCAGTTCATGCAGAACTCTACTACTTGTTTTCACATGGAATTGACACAGCACAGCAGGTCTAATCTACTTCTTCCATTGGATCCTGGAAACAACATTCAACTTCATTCTCCTTTTCACTTTTTAATTCCTAGATTCATTGTTCCAGTCAGCTATAGAAAATCTTGCTTCTTTCAAGCATCAGCTTCTTTTCAATTATTCCCGTATGTTTTTCTGCAATATCCCCAGAGGAGTACAAGAGTCTTCTCCTCAGCAGCTCCATCTACATGGACAACCTCCCATAACTCTTTATCTTATTGACAGCTTGCCACTTTGCAGCAAACCACTATAGAAATATTTTTTCCTTAGTTTCTAAAACATTCATAACATATTACATCTGCTAGATGTGTTCTGCTCTACACAGGTCAGACTGAAGCCAGCTTCCCTTTCCAAGACTGATTTTACTATTTCACTCTATACACACGTTCTCTGTAGTTTGGAAAGAGTTGCAAGAAGGATGCTACACAAAGACAACTGTAAATCAGAAGTTGGCGTCAATGCAATTCCCTCTTCCAGCATTAAGAAATACAGTTAATGATCATCAGGGCAACTTAGGCACATTTTTTCAAAACACTGCAGAACAGGGTATTGGCAGAGAAGAAGGATTTCCATGGAATTAACCAGTTTCCTAGTGCCTGGAGTGAAAGCAGGAGAATTTCTTTGCCATGCTGCTTTCCTTGAATTCTGGCCTTGGCCTTTTGTCACCTGCCTGACATTGATGCTGGCTCTGGGGAGCTGGACTGCTTGACAAGATCTTCCTATGCAGACAGCTGTGTGAGAGCTCATGCAGCTTATAATGTGAAGTTAATGAGCTGTGGGGGGGACTTGGAAGGGGAGGAAATGGCAGCAGAGTGAGTATTGCCTGCTCACTTTTCTAGACTGTGTAGTCAGACATTGAGTGGGAAGCAAAACAACAGATTTAAGGAGTTGGTTCACTCCAAAGAAATGAGGCTGAATCTACATTTGGCTCTCTTGCTCCCCAGACGGGAAAGGCTACAGTAGAGGGGAAAGGAGGAGGTGGGGATTATAAGCGTAAACATTAGCAAAGTATTTTGACCAGGAGAAACTTCTGATTATTTTAATACATTGTATTTTGAAATAATCTCAGGTTTGGTGAAGACCTGTGACTCTTAATGGCATAGCAAACTCCAGTGGACCGGCAGCTCATGCTGGAGGCAGAGAAGCAATGAGTGGGCCTGTGGCAGTTGCTGGTCTGCAACCTCCCAATCTCAGTCAGGAAGCAGAGCATTTTGTTTTGACTAGCTGCTGCTTCTTTTGCTGCTGGCCATTCCCTCCCTCTGCCCCTCAAAGGACCTTTGCTAGTATTTTGGCTCCTCTGACTTTGTCCTCCTCTCCCACACTTTTCTCCCTTCCAAACCACTTGCTCTTTAAACCTCCCTCTTTCCCACCCTCTGTCCACTTTTACAAATACATATGGGAAACCTCTTGACCTTAGCTAGCCCTGACCGTGCTGCTGGTGCTTTACACTCCTTTCCCTTGCATCTGCCTTGTTTATTAGGACAGTAAGCTCTTCAGGGTATCCCTGTTGACTCAACTCCATTGTTAAACACAGACATCTAATGCCATCTGCAATGCCTTAGGGTCTCCTAGGAAGACCCCACTGCTGTTCCGTAATGCCCCAAGTCTCATGTATTCTAGGTTACATCTACAACCCCTAGAGAGATGTCTCTGCTACCTCAGGGCATCAGGATTTATGCAATACCCATGTTCTGGCAGCAGATTCAAGCCTCACAGGTTCCCACATAGGGCTTCGCACAAAGGGGTTCTCAAGTCTGCCTGGGATACTAAGGCACAAACAGAAGATAAATTACCTGTGATTTCGACTATCCTAGAAATAGCTCCTTGGCCCTCTTCCACATTTGGAAAATGCACTATCTAGGTTAAACACAGAAGCTCACATGAGCACAGCAAGAGAAGCATATCCTCTGCAATTACCAACTTCAGCAAGACTGCCATTTCCCTCTGTAGAGAGAGTAAAGAAAACAGAGTGACTGAAAGAGAAACACATGCCTCAGGCTGTGGCAATGGTAGGTTTATGACAACCCACCTTGCACCACTATTGTTTTTAAGGGAAGAATAGAAGAAACTTAATACCTAAGTTTCCACGGTGCCTTCCCTTGCTCCCCTCCTCTTGCTACTATAATCCACAAAAACATGCTTCACCCTTGGAGTTTGCTAAAGAGATTGGAATTATATCAGGAGGTGCCAGCTGTTGCCAAGACTCAGCAGGAACAGCCTGCCTCTCCCCTCCGACCCCCATAGAGAAGTCACTGCTGACCAAGCTTCCCAATTCTCCCAAGAGAAGGGCTAGCTTCAGACTAAAGCCTAACAGTAACAGTTCAGGCAGAGATTTTTTTTTTCAATGTCATTATTTAAGACTAAGAGGAAGGCTAGAGACAGGGTCTCAAGCTTTTTGGTTCTGGTAAACTACCATGTGTTCCAAGTTTGGCTTACAATCCTGTCAAAGACTGCACTGGCACTCCCTTTTAGAAAATATCCCCAAAGAATTTGCTATTCTCTGTAAGTCTAGAAACTAAGTCACAAGTGATAGCCTGGTAGGGCAAACAATGTTTTCCTGATTTTGCATAGAATGAATAAGCTCAATTCCTAGAGGGTCACTGTAATTCTGGTCTTTGTTTTCAGCTTGTTCACTGGGGAAAAAGAAGCAGCTTTACTGCAAAGTACATATTCTGCAGCTGAACGGAGGCAACCTGAGGTTATGAAGGGACACACACACACACACACACACTGAAAAAGAGCTACATAGTATGCAACTCTTCTGCTTTTGCAATAAAAACAGTCTCATTTTAAGCAGGAGCATATTTACAGACATTCCTAATGCAAGGAACTACACCTGTGCCACTGAAATTCAAGTCTTCCCTTTTTCCTTCCTACTCCTTCTGTACTTTTATATAAAGGTGTCCTGCAGACCATGCTTATAGACAACATATATCAAGGAGCTTCAGTTAGAAAAGTTAACTGTACTACAATTTCATCCAAAGCAGTAACCAGTCAGTACAAGGGAGAAAAACTTCTGAGAGTATAGTGATGGACGTACTGCTTTGTTGAACATATTGCCAAACTTGAGGCCTCAGAGACTACATAGTATTTTGTAAATGAACTCCATCACTATGTCTAGTGATGGTACAGTACCTGCTTCAACTCTGGCAGAGCACGTCTTAACAGCTATGGGGACATGAACAAATCTGCATCTTGGGGGCTGTAACAGTCAGGTCCCAAATCATTCCTGTTACTCTACAAAAGGCCAGCGTAACAGTTTAGGCTTTGATAAGCAAAAGGCCACACTGTGCCATATCAAGTAATAGAATAGAAGCCTCTACTTTGGACACCAAAGGCTTTGGGGAAAGTACTGGTGCTGTAGTCTTGTGCGGGAATTTGCCTTGCACTCCAAATAATACAGCCTAACTCCCCTTTTGAGAAACTTTAACAGAAAAAGGCTTTATCTCTGTGTTATTACAGGAAAGGACCCAACAAGAGGGGACAGAATTATTCCACATGTTGGTGTTCTTGTCTACTTCACAAGATGCCACCTGCACCTGCCAGAGTTTGTCATACTAGCTGGGCCAAATGTGTAATTACCTCACTTAGAGGCACTTTCTCCACAATAGGTAACCAGAGAAAGTCCATCACTTATAAAATGACTTCTCAACCTCTTTTCCTTCTACTGAAGCCTGAAGGAGACTTAGTCACATTGCCAACAGAAGTCTTCAGAAGTGGATTAATTTCAGGGTGCCTACATAGAATCATAGAATATCTCAAGTTGGAAGGGACCCATAAGGATCAAGTCCAACACCCTGCTCCTCATAGGACTACCTAAAACTAAATCATATGACTAAGAGCATCGTCCAGATGCTCCCTGAACTCTAACAGGGTTGGTGCCGTGACCACTTCCTTGAGGACCCTGATCCAGTGACCCACCACCCTCTCAGTGAAGAACCTTTTCCTAATGTCCAGTCTGAACTTACCCTGACACAGCTTCATTCCATTTCCTCATGTCCTATCACTGGTTGCCAGAGAGAAGAGATCAGCACCTCCCCCTCCGTTGCCCACCTTGAGGAAGTTGTAGACTGTGATGAGGTCATCCCTCAGCCTTCTCTTCTCCAAGCTGAACAAGCCAAGTGACCTCAGCCACTCCTTATAAGTCTTGCCCTCCAGACCTTTCACCATCTTAGTTGCCCTCCTTCTATATAAACCACTACTTTCTTTGGTGAAGAGAAGACTACAGTTGGGCTTATCACCTATACCAAAATCAGGCGCAGAATCATCCTTCTACTCTGAAGTCAGAAAAGCTAATAAGGCCATCTTCAAGGCTAACATCAAGAACAGGAGTCTTGGTGCAAATTGGGCTGCCTTTATAATCTTAATCTTACAGGGTAAATAAATTATCACCCATGAAGGAGAAAGTTCTTCAAGCCGGCATGTGAGACCGTAGTGAGCGAAGAGGTTAACATCCCAATAACCACCTTTGGACATCACTTAACTTCCCTTATGTCACCGAGGAGCAGAAGAGTAGATACGCTGCTGCTTGTTCTTCAACAAACTTCGGTGACCAAATTAAGAAAATGTAGTAACAGGTAGATCAAAATAAAAGACAGCTGACTCCATAGATATATGGGTACATGAGGTGAAGGAGAAAGAGAGCATGTTTCCTGCCTTCATTAGCCCAAGTTCTTCCAATTTCAAGCTCCTGAACTCCAACAACCTTAGCCCCAAGCAAACTAGGAGACAAGAATACCCTGATGTTCCTCACTTCCATGTTCTCATCCATCTGCTAAAGACCTTAATGTCACTACAAGAACCAATGGCAGTAGAAGATGGAATGAGAAGCCAGAGTTGATTCAGACTTTGGTAACACAAGTCCACTGATGATAAACTGACAATACTGGTCATTTCTTTATGGCTGTTTTTGGAAGATTTAAGTGTTCCTAGGTCTGCCCCAGCACCCTGAGAAAGAAAACAGGTGCTACCAAGCTGAGAACAGCTTCCTAAAGAAAACAGAAAGTTTCTGCACCAGCAGGGACCCTGAGTCTTTCAGCTGAGCTCTGAATGCTAAATCATCAACAATCAGTTAGGTACCATTTAGAGCTATGAAGTAACAAGTAAGGAAAACAGTGCAGGGATAGATCCCTACTCCTACAAGAGCTATCACTAGAAGACCTATGCCTTGAACTCATTTTGCCTTTCAGGCTCAGCTGACAGTTTTGTTAAATTCTGAAGATATATTTATATTACAAAACCTACCTTGGCACATTGGATCATCAAAAGACCTGTCCTGAAAGGTACTGGGCTCCTGAATCTGTTGGTAGCCAGAGGACTCTAAGGACAACCTTTTTCAGATTCAAAATGGCATCTTCACATACTGGCTTTAAAGCAAAGACTGACAGTAAGGGTATAAAAATAGAATGGATTAAGTTTTGCAAAAAAAGATAAGTGTAGGGAATACCTGTTCTGCTTTTCTTTGACACGTCATCTATGAAACCAGAAAAAGATACAGGATATGTGTATGGTATATGTATGGCTGACCTAAGACTCTAAGCAGGGACTCACCTATACTGGTGTCAAGTAAGCCTGCACAGAAATTCCTTAAGAATCTCAAATTTTTAGTGTCCTGCAAAATTCACTATGGAACAGCCCAGCACTGTTCAATACTACAAAAGGCTACCTTCCCCACGAACAGGACAACTGCTACTACTAAGAAAATGAAATGCTCATGAAGAACAGTAACGTAGATGGTTAAGAACTGGTGATTAGATACAAATGAAGACTTTTTTTAAGCATTTAGCTCCAGGTCAGCATCACTCAAGTAGTACAGCATTTTTGTTTGCTCCATACCATCTTAATGTAGATGTGATTAGAAGCATAAGCCTGACCAATTCAGCCTTAGGACACAGGAGCAGCTAAGTAAGAAATTCATTGCTTTGGTGGGATGAACAAACATGCCTATTATTCCATCCTGCCCTGCCTTCTTGATTGCAGAAGAGCTCAGTGTCACCACTGGAGCTAGGAATGATTTAAGCTGGGGCTTAAATCTATTGCTTCTTCAGGCTCATGTTTCAGTGAGTACAGAAAATTGTGCTACACTGGATGCTGGCAAAAATACGTGCTGCACACAGTTGCCTTCATTTCATCCCCTACTAAACCATCCTACAGAGAGATTTTTCAGACTGTCTGAAAGCAGGCCTCACTGCCTTTTATAGCCTACCCAGAAGTGCTTACTCCAGGAGGGAGAACAATGCAGTCTTTAATTGGTTTGGGCATATGTATCCCTATCGTACCTCCTGCTCCCACTGAGATGTCATGTCCCTCAAAGTCAGTGCAAAATCCAGTTTCTCTTAAAGAAGGCTCCAGAGGCAACAAACAACTCAGCTGGTGACCAGCTTCAGGACAATGCAGTGGCTGGGAGTCCTGCAGCATGCCCTCCTCTGGAGCTACTGGTTAAGACAATTTTTAGTTGCAGCTTAATTTTACATGAGCAATTATTAGCTAATCATAAAGAACAAAATAGAGGCTTGAGATCACATTATTAGTAACAATGCATGAACAAAGCTGCAACAAAATCATGTAGTACTTACACTACTTTCTGTGATGCACTTCAGAGGAACAAAACTACTGAGCATCCCAAGTCCTCTGAGAACTGATTATTACTAGAATGCAGTAAACAGCTCACATGACATAGCCAAAAGGGGACTCACTACAATCTTTCCACAAATTGTCAGCAGCACTCCGCTTTGACATTAGAAAAAGAATCATCCTGACCTACCACTCTCACTTTCTAGGCAAGCATGGGTAGCTGGAACCATACAGACTGTCTCACCAGTCTTATTTTAGAACACGAAGAAGCCATGAATGGAGTCTCTTCCCTTAAATCTAGAAAACAAGTATATTACATAAAAAAAACATTTACTTGGGAAAGGAACGAAGGACCACAGCAGCACTAAACTGTTAGAGAAATAAAGTAGGCAACCTAATCTAGACAAATAAGTACTTGTGATTTAATTTTTACCAAGAAGGTGGCAATTGTGCTGGAGTCCTATTCCCTAGAACAACATTACAAAGACTAGAGTAGAATACGCTTTAAGTTAGTCATATTTTTCTACAAGCTTTCCAAACAAGGCCTACCTCTGTAGCTGAATCTCAGATACAGGTTTCTGAAGTCTGAGCTACTTTTCAAATGATCAGTCTTTCTCAGGACATACATGCAGTTTCATTGTTCACAGTCCAGAATACAAAAAAAAAAAAAAAAAANTTGGGAGCCTCTGCATGCTGCCTTGAAATCTTCATTCCCAGTTTTCTCCCTCATGGTAACAGCTATGAACTCAGCCACTCTGAATATTTCCAGCTACAAAAACTGCCTTTTTTACAACAGGGTTAAAAGTGGCACAACCAAAGAGTGTCAGAACAAGACACACGGATGAAGAATGAGCCATACAGCATGACAAGGGCAGTTCAAATCTTTGGGACAAAGACCACCACTTAATTGTGGGGGAAGGTGGCAGAAAGTACTGAGCTCTGGAAATGCCTCAGGCTCCCTAGGGAAGCAGTATGGCTCCTACTTAAGCTCTCTTTCCTGGGAAGCTCTTAATTTATGTTTACACTGAAATAAATGGAACAAAACAGTTTATTTGTGGGGGAGCATCTGAGAGGGTGGTTAGTGCAGCCCTGGGGAGCCAGCAGGAAGTGGGATAACCTCAGAGCCAGGCCCAGCAGAAAGTACATAAGGAACATTAGTTTCCACATACACAGCTCAGAGGAATCTAGAAACACAACTGAGGGAGGAAAAGGGAGAAGCAAAAAAATAGGCAGTTAAAGGTTTTTTGTGTGCTTTTTTTTTAATCCAGTTGTTGATATTTCTGGAGTAGCTGATAAACTGCTACTTCACTAAAACTATTATCTAACTCATAAATCCCCATGTATGCCAAGGTTCTCCAGCTTTGAACAAAGGCATCAGAGTCAGTCAGGAGGAGCTAAGGCCAGAGAGGTAGTTAGTTGATTCTTGACTGTCTTATCACCCCCGAATATCCAAATATCCAAAGATGACAGCATTTATGTTAGAGTGTTGAAAACTGCAGAATTGTCAATACCCAAGTGCAACGCAAGGACCACACAAATGGATTTACCTGTCACAGCTAGTTTAAATATAAGTCCCAATACCTAAACACAGGATAGCTTAAGCCAAGCTTGGTGTTTGGTTTAAGCACGGACTGAGACTAATTCTAGACTCATTTCCCCTGCCCCAAGGCTCCATCTTCATGCATGTATCCACATGAGCAAAGGGCGGCTAAGAGCAGGAGGAGGCCTCTTTAGGGAAGGTTGGGAAGCAGCCACTGGGAAGCAGGAGAAGGCACACTGTGGTACCAGCCGCTGCTATCTGGACCTTGTCCCAGCATCTGCTGCCAAGGAGTTCTGAAATCCCTTTGCCAGCACATAGTTCTGCATCCAGCTTCTGCCAGATATAGGCTTTGACGCCACCATGCGGTACTCTCACACAAGCACAAGCCCAGAAGTATCACTACCACCATCATTTCAGGCACTGCATTACACATTCCTCCCTAGTCCTCAGATGCACGTAGGACAATAATTCAGAACTACATTGGGCTGGATGGCTCAATAGAAAATATTAAATGCTCTAAATGGATGTTTAATCATCTACAGCCATCCTTTGCAAGGGCACTACTGGGTCAGTAACTTCAACTTTCCAGTACTTTCCCAGTTCCCTTTCAAGTCCCTTTTCATCATCCCATTTTCTAGCATGAGATTCTGATGCATGACACTGACACAGGGGCAACTGTGATTCAACATCCCCTGCCCTCACAGAGGCCTACACTGAGAAAAAAAAAAAAAACAGTATCCAGCTTCCTTACAATAGGGAATGCACGTTCCTCTGTAGCATCAGAAACCTGGAAGTTTCAAACAGTACTCAAGAGCCAATCAACAAAGATGCCCCCAGTGCCTTACCAAAGCAGCTGCCACGATGTGAAAGAAAAGTTTTACAAGCTGTCGCAATGGCCAGCTCAGCAGAAACTACAGTCTTGATAATCAGGTCCTCCACGTTGGCCATCAGTGCTGCAAGGAGGGGAGGAGAAAAAAAAAAAAAAAAAAAAAAAGGAAAAAGTAGATTGTGAAGCAGCACACAATATCTAGAAAAGCATGAGAATATGCATATGGACAGATACCTTTGTGAATTAAAGCATGTGAGAGCCTACGGATGACAAAGAAATGATGTTTGGAAATCCATGCAAGCATAAATATATAGATCTATGCGTAAGTACCCTAGTGTAAAAACACTCACAAATGAGAATGATAGAAGTGAGTATATGTACAGTGCAAGTAAGCAGAAACATGTGGCAAGCACATCAACACAAGTCAGCTGGAGTCTGATCACCACCCACTCAGAGTATTAGGAAGGATTAAACAAGAGTGGGTTAGTGAGATAAGCCCTTAAACTACAGAGAATAAGCCATAGCTACTGAGATACAAAAATTTTTCTTGTGGACTTTTATGAGATAACTGTTCTGTGATGTTGCACCTTCCCCTAAAGCAGCTGTTCCCGTTCCATGATTCACAAATCATTTCAAAATGATATGACTGGTGACAGCTCCCAGTCCTGCTGACATATAGATAATCTGCAGTTTCAGTAAGGAAGCTCTCTCCAGCTCCTGGATGAGCCTGTAAACAGAGCTCAGGAACAGGAATCTGAGGTGACAGAGGGAGCAAAAGGCAAGAAAACATGCACGTTAGATGTAGACTGGGATTCTACATTGAGCTTGGAATGAGTCATGCAATAGAAAGAACACCACACTTAGTTTCTGTTTTCAAGGACAAGCAATAGAGAAGTGAGAGGAGGAGGGAATGAACGAACACTGGAGTCCTAGTCTGGAAAGTTAGTAGGGATGACAGGACAGCCTTCCCCACCTCTGAAAGGGAGCACAAGCAAACACACAAGACCTCCAGCAAACTCACACAGACATTTGGTAATCCCTGTCCCAAAGAACATCTAGTACAAACCACTTGACTAGAGAGTTCAATTTAGGCCTACAATTACTATTTCTCATGTTCAGATGACATGCAGGGACCTGAATAATTACAGAGGAGCATGCAAGAAATTCAGATGTGAACTTCTGTGTCAAAAGATGACTAAGTGGAAGCAACACAGCATAGGAATGTCTAAGTGCACATAAACATCCCAGAGCACAAAAATCTTGCCAGCCCAGACAAGGCCAGCACCTTCCAGCCAGCATTCTGCCTCCCTATGACCAGAACCAGATGCATCAGAGAAAGGTGCAAGAAGCCTTGTAATGGATAGTTAGAGAAACCTGCTTGCACTGCTCAGCAGTTTACTTAATAATTAAGAGCGCATGTTTTATACTTTAGGTTGGGGTGGGGTGTGGAAATGTATCAGTATAAATAACTCTGCGTACACAGCTTACTGAAAACATATGGTGCAAGTGATTGGACAGCCATGCATGCATATGATGTGGAAAGTCTACTTCCATCTGAAAGCCAGATTCAAACCCCTTCCTCCAACATCTAAGTGTTCCCTGGCAACATTTGCAATATGGGCACAGCTGCTATCAGTAGTGTTAGTGATGCCTCAGCATCACAGGTAATTTATCCCTTAAAGGATATACCTGGATTCTGCTCTGCAGATGCATTTATTCCCAGCAGACCTGGCAAAGGTGTGGAAGAGGGAGCTATTTTATATGAAACACAGACTGAGATGAAAACACCCAGCAAAAACCTGAGCCATGGAAAGATGACACCACATCCAAGAGTCACTCAAACTGGCACAGTTCTCCAGAGGTTGGTCACTCAGACTGAGCAGGCCATGGGAGCAGCAGAGGGAGGGAAGCTTTTAGAAGGAATGGAATGACCTTAAGAAACGGGAAATGTCGGTAAAATATTAAGAAACACACCCTGGGAAAGTCTCAGAATATTATTTGCAAAAGGGAAGGGGTAGGCCTCATCTCTGGGGATAGAGAATAAATGCACAGCTGAGTAAGCTGTAAGGAACAATGCTTCCCTCCACCCTGCTCTGGTGCTAAATGGGACTCACTGGGGCTCTTGCCTGACTTCTTAGGATTCGCCTTAGTGAGATGATTAAGATCCAACAAAGGAATAAAAGAACAAGATCTGTACTGACCTGCGGTGTCTCTCCCCTCTTGTTTTAAGTACCTCAGCATTGCACTCATGCTCCACTTGTTTCCGTAATCCTCTACTTCAGGATCATCACAACTAAAAATAAATGAAAGAAGCAAGTTGACACCACTGGCCTACCTCTATGGATTTGCACCAGCCTCAGACCAACTTGGGTAAATTGACCCAGCCTCTAGAGATCAAGTTCCATTTTCCAGCCAAGTACCTGACATAATCTCCACTCTTCTTGTTGACACTGTAGTTGGTCAGATGCATGAACTGGTTTTTAATATTCTTGGATGCCTGGTCGTACCTCACTGTTGCAAACCTGTAAAGAGAGATAAAGATTCATCGTATTTATTGAACAAGTGACATGCTTGCTAAATATAACCTACTACACAGACCACTCAACTACAACAGCTAGGGAGAGAATGCATGTAATGAGACTTCATCAAATGCAACTTCTCCTCACAAAAAATACAGTTTATTCTCAGGGTCCACATCCAGGTGAATTTAGTCTCTTTTTCAATGTCTTAGAGCAGGGAGCTCCATCTGTTCTCCTCAGAGTTTTCACAGCCTAATACTGTGCATGTCATGCTAGGCACATTTTTTCTCAGCTGCTTAGACTTGTGGTCCTTGGGCATTCTGGCCAAACACGCCACTTCACTTTAGACAGTCAGTGTCACAGTCCCTTCAATTTCACAATAGGACCTACCATGAATACGTAAGATCCACTGGTCCTGTGAAATGCACACATTCAGAGCAATCATACTACATATCACATACCACAGTCGATACTTCCTGAAGTCTCATACAAACACAGCTCAGTTCTTGTGTACTCCAAGGATGCCTTAGGAAAGGGCAAGATTTCTACCAACAATAACTACACAGCCTACAACCGCCAATCCTCTTTCTCAAGAGGCATCCAGGAAACCAGGTACAACCTGCAGGCCAGACCAATTTGTCCAACAAGGCAGCATCTGCTCCAGGGTGCTGTCATTCTCAGGGACTATGCAGTCCTTCCATATCTCAAAGATGTCACCTAGCTGCATACAAGGAGAGGGACTGTAGGGAAGATCACAATCAGGAGCAAGACACTGCTACCAGCTTATCTAGTCTCCGTATGAACCCTGTTACAGCCAACCATACCACAGTTAAATCAGCCTCTTTATTATGGAAACAGTGGTAACCTCCTGATTAAAAGGCATTGCCTGTACTGTAACCAAGTACCCCATCACCACTCCCTTAGCCATACACTACCATCACAGATGTTTGTGTTGAAATGAATCAAAGAATTGATCCAACTGAAGAGTAGCTCAGGATTTTGGTTTGTAAGGTGTTTGAGGGATATTTTTTTTTTTG
>WAAD01003080.1:31754-46442 GCA_013389945.1 Fregata magnificens
AGGGGGGGGGGGGGGGGGGGGGGGGGAAAGAGAGAGAGAACTTCAGCCAGGGCAAACCAAACAGTTATTCAGTACTTCCAGCACAAATCAAGCAACAATAACTGAAGGCTTTGTTACACACTTCTGGGTACATACCCTTCACATCTCCTTCAAAGGAAACTTTTTCTTCACTCTTCCACATGGAAAGTGAAACACAAGTTACACATGCTGGATCCATAACCCCTTTCTTCTCCTCAGCACTGAAGCCTCAAATTCCACTCTGGATCATGTCATGACAAGTCTAGCTATGCCAAGAGAAACCAGGCCTAAAGAAGTATCTAGTCAAACATCACAAATGTGTATTATACCAAGTCTGTTCCTTTTAAAGATCATTACATCTTACGGTTTCCTGATAGCACTCCTTTTCTGGTAGAGGTCACCAACTTTACTGAAACAGTCAGTTCCTCTTCTGCTTGGAATATGCAAAGCATAACACTGGAGGGGAACATTACCTTTCAGACAGACTAAGAAAAAGGGAAAAAGAAAATTAAGAGTACAACCCAGAAGAGGTCACCCTGACTACACTTCAGAGACTACCTACCTTCAGAAAGCAAACTCAAAACATGGAAGTCGCCATAGTGCACCACAAGTACTAGCGGAGGTCCTGAAAACAGATTCCTTTGGTCTGCTGGTGGGTTTCCCCTTAGATTGCTTCAATACCGCCTTTGATTCCAGGCCCTGATCTTACCTCCCAGTTCTCTGCTACAAACAGCTTCCACTCTTAAGCAGTATGGGGTTTTTTTTCTTAAGTAAAGAATAAAAAAAATAACTTCCACTCCCAAAGGTTAAAACATTCCGCCCTCCCTGCACAGCTTAAGTTTTGTCCCAGTTTTAAACCAAAGCATTACACTGTGTGAGGCAATAAAAGGGCCTCTCCCAGCACTTAACTCGCACTGTTAAATGGAAGGCAAAAAAGCTAAATAGGAAGCCAGAATCCAGTAGCTCCAGGTTCCTTACCTCTCACCAAACTGAATTTCCAGATCTGGAGTATAGGAAAAATCCAAATCGCTAAAGCTAAAGACCACTAGTGCCATCTGGAGGCCATACAAGAACAGCCCACCTAAAGTTTTCTGTCAACCTCCGCTCACACTTGAGAGTTGTCCTCCAAAGAGAGCTTGCCAGCACTTGCTGCACAAACATACCAACTCTGCAGCCATAGAAGAAGGGAAAAGTTTAAGAGTAATTAAAGATATTGGTTGCAATAAATTTATACCTATCATGTGAAAGGATTCAACTACAAGTCTTGCTACAAGCCTTTAGCCACAGCTGACACTACAGCTGAAATTGCTCAGTGGGCAGTTGAAGTCAGTAACAGAACTAGAGTTACCCTCCAGAGTCAGAACTGTCTTTGGACCAGAGATAACATCTCATTATCCCCTCCACACCAGTCCCACAGTTGTACTGGTACAGCTGACTATCACAGAGCAGAATTAAGATACCTAGTCCCATAGTTAGTCTCCACACCCTAGCTACCTCTCACAGAGAGCTGTAAGATGGGATGCAATTTGCAGGAAAGGATAACTACCATTAGTAATACTGTGGTGTCCTGTACATATGTGTTCCACTTGTCATGTATGTGGACACCATGTGCTGTAGATTTGATTATAGTTTAAACAAATGGAATCTAAACATGTATAAGACTGTTGAGGATTTTAGAACACTGAAAAGTGATTTGCAAGTATTACTGCCACATGGGATCTTACCAAGATGGAGAGTCCAGAATTGTTGAGACTGATGCTTCTGGATGGATACCCAGAAAGAAAACTTAAGTTATTTACTCAAAAGAACAAAGAAATTCAGCCAGCTGGCATCCAGGTTATCAAGTAAGGACACTGGCTCACACACTCAAAGAAATCAGATCATTGTTTCAAGAGACCTTTTACCTAGGATAGCCCAGGTGATCTACAGTCTTGCTACCAGTAGGAGCTACTGGACTATTATCTTCCAGGAAGGTATTTCCAGGCACATGAAGGATAAAACGATTATTGGGAACAGCAAGCACAAATTTTCCAAGAGCAAATCATGTCAAATCATGTCTGATGCCTCCTGATTGCCTTCTAGGATGACATGAATGGCTCTGGGGACAAAGGGAGAGCAGTGGATGGCATTGCTCAAGACCTGAGCACTCAAATGGCCCCTGTAAAGCTAGAGGAACGGGCTAACAGAACCCTCATGAACTTTAGCAAAAGCAAATGCAAAAGTCTTGCACCTGGGAGGAATAACCCTATTCAACAGTACAGGCTGGGTGGATAGAAAGCAGCTCTGCAGAACAGACAAGCAGTCCTGGTGGACAACAAGCTGAACATGAATTAGCAGTTTGCCTTTGCAACAATGAAGGCTAACTACATGCCGGGCTGTATCAACAAGAGTGTAGCCAGCACGTTGACAGAAGTGATTAGTAACTCTTACTTGTGAGTGCTTAGCAAGCACTGGACACACATCTGAAACGTTGTGTCCCCAGTACAAGTAGAAGTATTGACTAAGTGGTGCAAGTCCGGCAGAGAGCTATTAAAATGGGCTGAAAAACATGATGTACAAGGAGAAGCTGAGGAGAAAAGGATTGTTTAGCCTGCAGATAAGAAGGCTACAAACAGATCTAACTGTTCAACTCCTTAATGCTACAAAGACAGAGCCAGACTTTTCTCAAAGGTGCATAGCAGAAGGACAAGAGACAACAGTCAAACTGCAACAAGGGAAATTCTGATCAGACATAAAAAGCACACATTCACAGCGAGAATGGTCAAACATTGGAACAGGTTGTCAGGAAAGACTATGGAATCTCCATTCTTGGAAGATATTCAAAACTTTATGGTATAAGGCTGTAGAGTACCTGTCCAAACTTTGAAGAAGGTCTTGTCTTGAGAAGGAGGTTGGACTAAAAACCTCCAGACTTCCCTTTCCACCTAAATAATTTGACGATTTTATCTTAAGGGATTCACTAGAACTGTCTGACCAGTGTATTTCAGTCAAAAGAACATACTTGTTTCCTTCCTCATTTCCTTCCCTAGACGTCTAATACGGCTATAATTGTTAAAAGAAAAAACCAAAAACCACACACACCAAACCAAACACAAAAAAACAAAGCATACACATCCCCACACAGACTCCCCCCCTAAGCAAAACATGTCACTCTACTGTCAGAGACAAAAATGCTATCATGGAATTGGCACACTTGCCCCCAAACAGAGTAGAACATTTGTCTCTTACACATTTTTCCAGAAGTAAACTCCTTTGTTACAACAAGATCAGCAGAACTACCTTTCAGACATTAACGATGGGGCAAACCCTGTTTTGGAGGCCTGCTACGCACTGCCCATTTTCAGAACATCCTAGCAATCTACTCATATATTCACAATCAATGATCTTGTTTCCCTCTTCACTTTCCAATAACATGCAATATTAGCAACTAACAATTTAATTGCTGATTCCCAAGAGAAGTGTCTTGCATGCCAGGCGTGTTTAAGGCTCCTTTCCTAAAGTGAATATAGTTGTCAGGTTTTCCACTGACCAAAATGAGCTACCCCTTCCTGCCCCCCTTTAGGGAAACAATCTGTTCACATTATCTTTGCAGGGAGAGGCACATCACAACACCCCTGAAGGGGATCTGTTCATCAATTTAAAGGAGGATATTTCTTGTGGGATCGTTATTAATGTGTCCTTTTGGATTCAGTATCTGCTATGGATAATGATAAGTTGGATTCAGTATCTGCCTAAGTCAGAGCCATGCAGGCTTGAACCCTAGAGATATTCTTTCTGGGTACATCAGATATGCTTGTAAGACACATTCAGCACTGCTTAAAACTGTTGCAGAAGACAGTCCTATGATGCTCTCTTCTCAAACACCACTACAGTTAAGTTTCTGGTCTGCTGGAAATTCAGAGCAGTGATTATTTCAAATTTATTAGTTACTATAGATAGGCATTTAGCTAAACTTCTGTGACGAAAAGAAACAGGTATTTTTGGTAGATAAGTGTTCCTCCTGGGAATCTTAAGAATCTTTCATGACTTACATGCAAAAGAAAATTGACATCTTGCAGGGTAAGAACAGTGAACTAGTCTAAACCCACTTACTCGGTACTGTAGAAAATACAAGTATTGATCTGAAAGTTAGAAGAGCAGTTGAAAGTACTAAAACAAAGGCCAATACAGCCAAAACCAGGTCTCCAACTGCTTTTGTCTTTAGGATTAAACAGAAATTGAGAAGGTTTAGATTCCATTCACCTTGGAGGATAGAGAAGGGGCACAAAGGCACAAGAGTCCAAAGAGGTTACAGGAAGAACCCAACCTTGAGAATGAACACACCAATGATGGCATGTGCGGCCATTCAACCCTTAAGAGTTGAAAACTTGCTTTATTTATTACATATGTAATAAAGTCCCTCACTAAAGATCCTATAATCTATATAAAAGAAAACTGATGGGACACAGCATGATGAAGTATCATATATTTAAACTCTGCAGAACTCCCTAACTGGCACTTCCCTCATTTGCTATTGTGTCAGGAGTACAGAGGCAAGTCAGGACATCTCTGGATCACTAAGTGCAGGTACACTGAGAAAGAAGAAGCCTCCCCTACCTGGCCAATCCTTCCTCGTAGAGATAGATGACAAGTGGATCATAGGATGTAACCAGAACATAGAGGCGCACATCGAATTTGAAATCTGAAATACAGTTGTCAAGAGTCAGTGACTGCAAATATCTTTCAGACATCATATCCAGTTGAGGAATTTCAACAGACTCTGAGAGCAATAAACCATTAATCTGCTGCTGACATAGGTGCCTAAATCTTTCCCAGTTGAAAAGCTTCCAGATTTTAAGGAATTCTCTAGTTACATTTTTCCTGCACTAGAGGAAGATAGACCACTCAATTATTCAACTAAATTCCTGCAAAGGCTGCAGAGATCCTCAGGTGTGGGGTTGAGGGAAGAGGGAAAAGCAATTCCTAAGCACACTCACCATCTATGAGCAGGGGGTTGCTGATGTAACGAGAAACCAGGATGTTGTCTTCCAGGACAATCTGGTTTGGCTACAGAAGAACAGAGAATCCAAGAGTGAAAAAACAGGAGGCTTAAGGAATAAGAAGATGACTAGATCAAACCCACCATTTTTTCCAGCCTTTCCTTCCTAAACCACTCTGTACCAGCAACTATGTCTGGGGAGAGAGGAAACAAAACAAAATGAAAAAACACCACTGTCAGTGTGTAAACATACTTTAGGTAATTAGATCCTAACCAGAAGCCTGGGAATGATTACATTGCCAGAAAAACTGCCCATTGAATCTTCCAGTTAGTTAAGTGTTACTTCAAGTAGAATAGAGATTTAACAGCCACATGGCAATGATGCAAAATAGGCAGGGAAAAAAAAAAATGCATCTAAGAAGTGACTGTCATTCTGTTTGCTCCTCAAGTGTTTAACCAAACACTTGGAGGAGGGGTTTAGCAGACACTGGAAGGAGTATCTAACTACAGTTGGTGAGGAAGTCACAAGTGAAGAAATGACTCCTCAACTTGTGATCTTTACAGCTAGATCCTGGGCTGGTATCCAACCTCTTTGCCTACATGAGTAAATACCTTCTACTGAGGTTCACTTCACAGCAGGGGCTACTGTACCAGGAAGACGCTACCCTTGTAGCTCAGAACAGAAAGCTGTATCTATGACAAACATACATCACGAAGTCATGGGATCTGTTGAAAAAACTTTTACTTTTTGCTGTATGCAAGCCTCTCTCTTGTAACCAGTTTTAACTACTCATACAGTTTCTTGTAAACTGAAGGCAAGAAAATGTTTTGCAAAGAGCCAAGAGAACCCCGTCATCCTGCCTTTAGTCAATTTTGCATGTATTCAGCCACATCACCAGCATCGTGAGCAGGAAGCTTGGCATATAGAGTGCACGTATACAATGTGAGGGAACAAGCTCGACTTCCCTCAGCACATCACACAAAAGCAACAGCCTGTTTTATTATAGATCAGAAAAATTCAAAGGTTTGTTGTTTTCTTAGGGGTTTTTTGTTGTTTTTAAACACTTTTGTGATGAGATTCTAGAAGACACTCCCTTAATGGCATCACACTGAAGGAAACTGAAGTCTTTGGGCCAAACTAGCTGAAGTGTTTCTGGAACAGATATACATAAAGGGAGATTGGTCCCAGAAGGGTCTTTTCCCCAGTTCATGGCCAACTGCCATATAAGCCTGAGCTCGTTCCTCTCTTTCAAGCAAAGAAAAAGCTGAGTGCAGCTCTGGAAATACTTACCTCATACACTTGGCAAATTGCTCCCTTGTTTTATGGGAAATGATCCAAGTAGAAAACAGATGAGGCAGCATGACCCCTTCAGCGCAGGGGAGGCTAAAGGGGTTTGAGTGAGTGAAAACAAAATGACTCACCAGTCAGTTTTGCTGCTGAGAATATTTTTTGGAATCCCCTCACGTGTTTGGCTCTTGCCCAGATGTATTTGTTACCTATGACAACCTAACTCCCTGCAAAGCCCAAAAAGGGCAAAAGACACTATAACCAGTGCATTGAATTCGAAGAACCATCCCCACTACACCTCAGTAAGAGCACATTGGCATTTAGATAACACAGCTCTAAGATTGATACTCATCCTACTGTATCACATAAGGTTTCATTTTAGCTGGTCTTTTCCGGGGGAAGAGGGAGACAAGGGGACTGTTTGAGGACTGTTTAGGTTGCACAGGGAAACAACTAAGGAGAGTTCTGGGAATCTTCCCAAGGCCAGCCTATTGTCAGCCACAAGGAGAGCATGAAGCAGCATAGCTTCCCAAACTGCCTCAGGGAGCATGAACTTGCTCCTAATAAGCTAAGACTTGAAAGTAGGTTGCAAGCACAGCATACAAAGAAATAGATTGCTTTTGGTTACGCAGCATAAGCCCGGGCAGCTTTGCCAGCTGCTTAGCACCACTGAGCTGCTCACCAACGTATGGTTGAAATCCAGAGCAGGGTCAGTGTCTGGTTAGATGCTTCCATGCCCCTTGCCTGGAAGCTGGCATAGTTTTGCAGACAGCGATACTGAGGAGCAGTCCTTTTGCTGAACACTTACATTGTTTATCAGGTAGACACCTCGACCCCTGGAAGAGGCCACAGGCTTCACTATCCATGGGCCTCTGTCCTTAGAATAGGTATCTGGTTAAAAGAAAACAACACAAGTCTGAAACATCTTCCATTCTGCTCATTTACAGAGGAGCAAGAATCAAGAATGTTGCCTATAGTAAAAGCTTTAGAGAACTCCATGAGGAGATCAAAGTCTACTTTTCTGACGTCCTATTTTACCCCTTGGGACTCACTGCAATTATTACAGACCCTCCCTGAAGCCCCTCCTGCTGCTCCGATAGATTAATTTCTCTGCCATATGCCTCCTTTTGGCACTTCTGTCTTTAGTACCTCCAGATATTAGTCAGGAATATTGTGAAGTTGATCATCAACAACACTGTGCACAAAAAAAAGCTGAATTCTGGAGCCTTAAGCCCACATCAGCTTCTTGAGGACTTACGCAGGCATGGAGTAAACAGCAGAACAGAAGTTACATAAAGAAATCATGTGGGCCTTTTCCACTGTCTTTCCAGCTTCCTCTAATTTTGTTGCCTTAACCACTGGCATGATCAACAGGCTGGGATATTAAAAGTAATTCCCTTCCCCCCTACCCAGTTATTTTGCTTTAGGTCTGGGCATCATCAGCCATTCACTTACTGCAGAAGTCCTGGTACTCTGTTGGGAGGATAAAGGTCTGAGGTAAGATATGGAATGTCTTGAATCCATGGGCCAGCTGCATACGACTGACATTCTTGTATAGTCTGTCCTTTCGTGTCAGTTCATATGACCTGAAGTCCCAAAACAAGAGACGGTATCTATTTTTTCCCCACATAAAAAACCCCCACATTACAGCAACCCTTCATCCTGTTACTAAAGCATCTGTAGCCCTGTCAGATGTCTAAACCCTAACCTGCAACTACTCTTCAGTTTTACTATCTCTGTCCTATAGTCGTATTAACATCCATCCACATTTGTAGCACTTCTTGAAATTCCCAAGACAGACTGAAGCACAGCAAACTGTGTTTGTAAACGTTAGCAGGTGACATAGGACTACCTCAGTAACTAAGAACCCAAAGCCCCAAATACTTTATTTATAACACCAAATAAAGAAAAAAAAGTTTTAAATTTTTTTTTAAATAAAAACAAGCACTTCAACTCACATACTATCTCCCCAAAACCTCAAAGACCGTTTAGAATGAAGACAGCATGTGGCACAGGCTCAGTGTGTTGGGGCTGTACAGTATCACGTATCCTCTATTTTTTTTAGAGCTACTTATGGTCAGATTTTTGCAAACCATCACAAAGATGTTCAGCAAAACATGATATCGAGGCCTTACCTAGGGAAATGATTGACCTTCTGAATATCTGTAAGGGAACGCAGCAAGTAGGGCTTCAGGTGTGATCCTGTCCACATGAGGTTATAATCGCTGCTATTAGGGTGCACCTAAAAAGCAACATAAGAACACCACACATGTAAAAACATAGAACTAATGAAAAGCACCACCACTCGTCCTACAAATACTGTGACCTTATGTCTATGAGACCAAAGCAATTCTAGTTTAAGACAATCTGCTCTACCTATCTCTAATATTAGGGCAACTCTAGCCAGACTCCTGTCCTAAGCTACTGTACCGTGCTGCTGGGAAATAACCACACCATATTTTTCTAAACAAACTTGTGGTTTTGTTCTTTTTATAGACTGTTTAAACCTAATTTGTAAAGCGTTTTAGTTTACTTCAAGAAACTTGTGAGACCAGTTCCTTAACTTGGTGTTATTGGGAAGAAAATCCACCATACGCACACATCTCTCAAACTGTCATTAGCTGCGTATAGGACATTCTTTAGAGCAAGACAGGTGCTAGAAGAGAAACATGAAACACTACATCAAGCTTCTGTGCACTTGCAAAGCCTGAGAGATTAAATCCTTCAGATCTTCCCAAGGGTGCGAGATGATGCTTTAAAAGCAAGAAGAGAAAAAACACACAACCCAACTTCAGCACCCCTTTTTCCCTAATCTTGCAGGCTTAAGGCTCTCTTTGAGAGAGCAAAATCATAACATATTTCCTATCTGACTGGCAGAGTATGTAAAAAAAAAAAACCTCAAGTGGGTCCACAGCAACCTCCTCGTTCTAACCTTGCAGAGTTTTTTTTTTTTAAAAAAAAAAAAAAAAAACACACACCAAACAAAACACAAAACAAAACACAAAAAAACCCAAAAACATAATCATCATCATCACCACCACCACCTCCCAGCCCAGCACATAATCAGATCTGAAGTTCGTTGCAGTCACCTCATGGAATCCATGGGCAGTCAGAATGCTTCGAACCAGACGGCTGTCTGTTCGCACAATCTTATAGGACAAGTGGTAGCGCTCTGTTAAGAGGGCAAGAGACATGATATTAGAGTCTGCCTAGAAGAATAAACCAAAGTTACCTATGCTACCAAAGAAGAGAGAAGAGCACCATAGAACTCAGCACAGTACAGCTGCACTTAATCCACAGTGGAGCTTCCACACAGTAGCAGCACTTAACAGGCAAAGGGTGATAGGAAATGTTTGTCCCTCTCTTGGGTCATTAACTCCAATGATGGCATTGAACTGACTTACATCAATCCTTAGGTATAATATTGCTGCATCACTGAACCCTATCATATCAAAATAAAACACGGGACATCCTAACAAATGCCCAGATTATTTTTTTTTTTTTTAAACAGCTCTTTATACAGACTGCTTTATAACACTCCAAACATGATTTCAGCTCTTTCTTCTCTGTTCAAGATTGGTATTCCTAGCTAAAAGTAATCATGCCATATGCCCCGCGTTGACATGGCTAGCTTATATGATCACTTTTTAGATCTTGAAAACCCAAAATGAAACACTGAATTTTTGTTCACATCTCATTCACCTGTACTGATCTTCCAATAAATAACTGCAAAAAATAGTAGGAAATAAAGTAAATAGGACAAGGAAAGAAAAAGAGAAAAATCACTATCCAAGTAGAAAGTAATAAAAACAAAAGCAGTAAGCAGCACTGGAAGTATAAGATAAACAGAAAGCAAGTAGCAAGACTAGAGGCCAGCTGTCATACAAAAGGATGTGGCAATCCATAAAAGAGTTCAAAGAAAGTAGAGGCAGAAATTGCAAGGCTAGAATACAGAATCACTTGGAAAAGGCACTTTACAAATTGGTTCAAACTGAGAATAGAAAGATGAAGATTAGACTAAACCTCAGGAAATATGTTCTACCAATAAAAATAAGTCTAAAGAAAAGAGTAAGAAGTATCATAAGCTGGGACCGGACAAAGCTCAAGGAAATTTAACGAGTTGCACTATTCAGCAGTAGACTTGTTAAACCACAAAAAGCCTCTACCTCCTGAAAAAAAGCAGAAGAGACACCACACTACAGTTAGGATACAAGTTACAATTACCATCAGCTTCTGCTACCATTCAAGTATGTTTTTAACTCATGAAAAGGATCAGGACTTTCCACACACAAATCACCTTCTCCACCCCTTACCCCAATGAGCCAGAAGCATTTCTGCTTGGATAGGATATTAGAAATGAGGGCACCAATTACCTAAGAAAGGGAGAAGCAAGAGAAGAAAGAAGTGTCAGCATCTTCACAAAAAGAAGCTGAGTAGATTCTAGCTTTTCTCCAGCTCAGCACATCCAGAATGAGCTCCCAGCTGTACACACCCTCAAGTACTAACTCTCGCAATCCAGAGTGACTGTTTGTAACAACTCTGCCTCTTATTTAGATGTTCTCCCTTATTTGACACTAGACAGGTTTGGTCTCCCAACTCAAATGCTGCCAGAGCAGCAATAATTTTGCTTACGGCCTTACTCACAGTTGTGAGGCTGTAGATGCAGAGGTTTGTTACTACAGCTTACTACTGTTCTTACCACTGTGGGGCTGGCCACTTTATTTCCCAGTGAGACCCTCTCAAAACTCACTGCAATGATTGATTCCAAGTTCTTAGCTACAAAGTAGTGAATTTATATTCTGGCCATAAGTTCTAGCATGGCCTCCAAGTTCGATTTGCAAGCAGACAGTTCCAACTCAAGACACATCAGGACCCAACAGAGGGACAAATGTAGACACTTGTCACAACCCAAAGATGTGATAAACATTCAACAACTGATCAAGCATTTCTGAACATCTCAGCGCTCGGAGACAAGAGAGGATTGTATTTTCCTTCCTACCATGTCCTCTTCTCCTCCACAAAGAGAAGGAAACATCCAGTTAAGAGACTTCCACCTCATGCTTTCAGGCCAAAAGCTGGCACACAGTTGCACCCACCTCCAATTAGGCGGAGGTAGCTGTCATTGGTCAGAATGGCTTCAGCATGAAACACCAAGACAGGGATCCGCCTGCAGCCGCCACCAGTCCACTTGATACATGGATGATCCCTGAAATGGCAAGATAGTCAGTATAAGCAACTGCTGAGCCTCATACACACAGGACTTAATTACAATGAGGACACAGCAATTCTCCATACTTGCCCATGCTTGCCCGCCTAGCCTGTGGGCAGGACACAGGCAAACACACTGGGGGAAAATAACGGAAGATGGGTGAGGAGGATTGTAAACACACTCAAGTGACTTGCAGCGGGGGTGTAGAAAAATAGATATATCATTCTAATTGTTGTCTATCATTGCGTGTTTGACAAGTAGAACATCTGCGTTCAGATAACACAGGCCTGTGATAGACTCAGAGGCACCCTATCAAACATGCTTGAGATTCCTGCCCTGCTGTGGGAAAGATCAAAGCACAGTGCAAATCCCTGAAAAACAGGCGCAAACAGCGGGTTCAGCAATCCTCCTGCAAGGACCGAGTTCCACAGTGCCTGCGTCCCCGCCTGTGTGCCTCTGCCCAGGTGCTGCTTCAGAGATCCCCCAGCTGGCAACATAACGAAAATAAATGTACCCTTTGTATTTCAGCCATAGCTTTGTGGTTGTTCCTGCGCCCTGCCTGTGCTGACTCTCACACACGTGCTAGGCACCCTTGGTACCCAGCTATAAAGGGAATCTTGCGGATCATCCTCTTTTTGGGTTGGTCTTGCCAGTCTAAGTCAGAGATCTGTTTAATTTGTATTTATTTTACTGAGTATAATTTGGGAGAAACCCCATGAGTTTTCAGAGCTACAGTTCTCTGGATTTATAGTCTGAAACAGGATCTGTAATTCAGGATAAACCATAATTGCTGGTATCCACACAACCAGACCTTACAGTCCAGGTTCCACTCTCCAACTTAAAAACTGCAAATCAGTGCATGCTGTCTGGTTGTAATCCTGGACTCTGAAGTGCACAAAAAGGCACTCATGCAGAGTTTGAGAGACTAGAACAGGCTTGGCTGAACACAACAGATAAACTTGTGTGTTCTTCCTTTTTAATTTCTGCCAGATGCAGTGAAATGCAAGCCCAGAATTCAACAATGATGCCCCCAGCCAGCCACTCGAACTACAGGTTCCAAGATACAGTGATCAGTTCTGTCCAAAACCATGAGACTGCATTGGGAACTATCATCTCAGGAATTAGGGACACACACACACACACAAAAATATTAAGATCTGTTATATAAAATCCTAAGATTATATAACAGAAAGAAAACCTGTCAACCTCCCTAAGCAAATAAAACTCAGACTGCTTATTACTCACTGCACAAGGAAACGGAACCGTGAAAATAGTTAACAGAAAAACAGAGACTGAGGGGTTGGAGAGACACATCTCTATCTACACAGACAAGAAGAAATATAAAGACTGGCACAGATACACAGAATCATTTGTCTATAGAACGTGCAAGATCATTTTCTGCCAAAGGTTTGGAGAAACTACAGAAGACAAAACACTTCCTACACTTAGAACACAGGAACAGAGATAAAAGGGCAACTTTCTGATGCTAGGACAAGTAAGTACTCTTAAGTATAACCTTGGTCCTCTTAACTAAGTTATTACCGTTATCACCCAGACAAATTAAATTCACAGCACTCCCATCTGCTTCCACCACCTCTAAGGAAAAAAAAATTAAAAAAAAAAAAATCAACTACTGAGGTATAATTAGCTGTTCAGACTGGAAGGGACCCAAGAAGCTTCCAGAATTTACACTACAGGCCAGAGCCTTATATAAGTGGGCAATGAGCTGAGACAACAGGAAGGGAGTTTATGTTAAGCCTGTCCTGAGGATTTGCAGTAAGGCTCAATCGTCCAGGTGACAGTCGTTCATTCCTAGCATGACCCTTGGTCACTTGATGCAGACACACTGTTACAATTACATTCTAGGTGAAGGCAGTTCTGGACCTTTCCATCCATGAGGGTCTGGCAAGTCTGAGCCAACTACTTGGCATGAAGCAACATTCCTCTAAATGCCTTAAGTCACTGCAGTCTGCAAGTGGGCAGTCACAATATGCACCCAAAAGAAAACAAACAGGACATATTAAAGTAGGTCCAGCTGAAACAGAAAAGGGATTCCACTCTGGGAAAGAATAAGGGAACAACTGCTTCACAAGCAAAGATAAAATAAGTTACTAAACAAGGATGGAACAAACATACACTAGTAAGTAATAAGAACTCTAGGAGTTGTGTTCTCACAAGACAGTTTTTGAAAAAGGACATAAAACATTGTATATCCGTCTACTGTACAGTACATTTCCATTCTCCGCAGCAAAGTAAAAACTAAAACAAAACAAAAAACTAAACAAATAAAAAGGATGGACTTCAGTTTCCTTCATTTTCTTAAACATCATCAAGAAAGTTCCCAGCTTAGGAACATGACAGGAAGAAATCAATGAAACTACGGACTTTAGAGTAGCCAAGTAAGACCTGCACCTCCAACCCTGATGAATATGGTGGTCTTTTAGGCTATAAAGGAAGGTAGCCTGCCCACAGGCTTGAGGCCCAAACCAACCACCTTCTGCTGTGTAGGTAGGAGGAAGGTAAGGAATGCAACTCTCTTTTCAGATTAGTACAAATCCTGCAGGAAGCACAGGGAGATAGAAACAGTTAAGAGGGTTTTTTTCCTACTTACTCCAGGCCATCTACAACATCTTCCTCCTCCTCTGAGGATGAGCCAGTTTCCTCCAGATCTCGAGCCATCCCAACCGGCATTTCCTCTGGGAGTTTTCATAGAGCCCAGTCTCAGTAGCCTCTGAGACTCCTTCCTGCAGATTCAAGGGATCTTGCAAGAGCAGTTACCTGCAATAAGGATTAAAAGTATAAACACACAGCTGAGCAGGAGAGCAAGAGAAAGGAGATAACTGGGCTCCCACCTCCTGTCAATACATATTTCTCACAGGACTATCAACAAGCTTGTTACAGGCTGTAAATCACCTCCTAGCCAGGGGAGCGTAGGAAGAAGCATCACCTTCCAGCAGATTATTCCCCAGCTGCCCGTGAGAGTCATTCAGGCGCTTACCGCTGAAGCGCGTCCCTGCCTTGCCCTGCCTCCGGCCGCAGAACCGCACCAGGCTGGCCCGGCCCGGCCCAGCGGGAAACGCCTGCTTCTCCCCGCCGCCCGGGGTCAGCCAGACACTGTAACGCCTCCACCAGCCCGGGAACAGCCCTCCGGCGCGGCCGCGCCCGGAGGGGCGGCTGTGCCCTGGCCTACCCCTC
>WAAD01003080.1:46830-94795 GCA_013389945.1 Fregata magnificens
CGGAGCCCCGCCTTCGCGGCTGCGCTCGGGCCCGGGATCCGCCTGCTGCCCCGGAGTGCGCTTCCGCGGCGGGGATGGGGGGGCGGCGAGCGGGGCTGTGCGCGGTCTCCATGTGCTCCCCCCTTCTTTGCGCAGTGAACGGGCTCCAGGCTCGGACTTTTGGCGTCTGGACCCTGCTGTCGTCAGTGATCCGCTGTCTCTGCGCCATCGACATCCGCAACAGGACGTATGTAAAGGAGCACCAGAGAAATCCTTCGGTTTGCTTGCTAGTCACAACCTGAGCAGCTAGCTTAGAGGGCAGCGCGGAGGAGGTGGGGAATCAAAAGCTGTTCCTGAACTTTCTATAAGGTTGAAAGCATTCTCCCGAAAAAGCTTAAATAGCAGTGCGGGATTTGTGTGTTAATTGCTGCTCCCTTCTGCCCCTGTGGGGAGAGCCTGCGCATTTCAGTTCTGTTTCTTAGGTCAGGCAGAAATGGGTAGATCTGAGAATTCTTATGTCGCAAATTTCTGAGCTCCAGCTTGGAAAGCATCTTCTTATGGCGTTGCTGCTCTGTTGACATTAAGTAATTGCTAATGCTGTGGTCCGACTGATGCTCAGTGCTTCTTTTCCTATGACAGCTCAGCTAAAGACTGTGGCAGGTTGAGAGGTCCCTTGCGGTGGTCTTAACCCACTGCCTTCTTCCATACACTTATCTGGGGCTCAGGACAAGGCCTGAGGTGCAGCCTGATGCTGTGGTGGGAGGCAGGCCATTTCTCCCTGTGGTGACAGCAGTATTTCTGAGAGGGATTTCAAGCAGGCTGACTCTGGGTCTGTGCTAGACAAAGCCTGTGTTGGAGGTTGTTAACTCACTCTTCCATCACCACCTCCCCCAGCCCCACAGCAAAGCCACTGTTCACCTGGTAGCGTGTCCTTTGATTGCCTAGGCTTGTCTGTGGTAGGGAGGTGTAGGGACTCAATTATCTGTTTTTAGGGGGTGGTGGCAATGCCAATTACCATGAAGCCAGTTGTTTCTTAGGAGGATTTTTTATCTTGCATCTCTTGGACCTGCTCCCTTTCCACAGCTGTGGCCCCAGAGGGTAGCAGAGCACAGGTGGGAAGATGTGTTGGGTGATGCAGCCTGGGGTCAGCCAAGTCCTGTCGCCCTAGTTCTCGGCTCATCCAGTTCTCACCCTCTTTTTGTGTGCGCATATGCTTCTCACTTCACTGGTGCCCTACTCTTGCTCTCCCCTCTTCACCTGCCTTGAGGCCAGATAATGTCTGTGAGTTTCAATGCACCATTGAACATGCTGCCCCGTTCTCCTCTCAGCTGTTGCCCAGGGAGTTTTTGCACCTCCCTAGGCAAGGGACCAAGTGCCCCCTGTGCTGCCACAGTGAGGACAGACGGGGCAGCATGCAGGTTTGCCTCTTTTCCACTCAGCCATGCTTGTGCCCATGCTATGGGCTATGTGATAACCTGCTTCTTTCTGCTCTCCAACAGCCTCTATTACATCACGCTCTTCACCTTCTTTTTGGCCCTTGTTCACTTCCTCTCCGAGGTCTTCATTTATCACACTGCAGCCTTGACAATTGGAGTTATGGCACCCCTCATGGTAGCAAGTAAGTAGAGCTCTGCATCCTCGCCCCACAAACTCTCCTTGGAGCTATGATCCCCCAGAAAAACTCTCCGTGGGGCTATAAGCTAAGGGCAGGGAGGGGATGGTGGGAGGGATGTCTCGTCTCCTGTCCAGCATTTTCTACACAACTTATCCTGTGTCTCCATCACAGGTTTCTCTATCTTGGGGATGTTGATTGGGCTGCAGTACCTGGAGGTAGAAGCACTGTCAGAAAACAAGAAGAAAAACTGAAGCTGGGGGCCCTGTGTAGGTCAGCGTTGTCTCCTGTCTTATCTTCACTGCCAAACTTCCACTAAAGCTCAGCTGAACTTTTCCAGGACACCAGTCCGACTGGTGGATCAATGTTGGACTGTCAACCATTCTTCATGACCAAGTGTTTTTTCTTGTCCAGGCAACATTTCAACTGACTGATGTCAAACACCAAGTCCCAGAGGAGTTTGTGTCAAAGCTTGTGGGGAGCAGTTGGTGACTGCCTCCCTGGAGGATAGCAGGGAATGTCTCAGGCATGCCCAGTGCACTAAGGACTTGTCTCCCAGTGTACCCGTGGGGAGGAAGTGTAGAGCTACCCAGGATCCACTGAACACTTTGGACCAGAAAGCTGTTCCAGAGAACATGTGCTGCCCCTGGCACTGCTGTGTAACTTGCATGTGTGTGTTCCTCAGAGGGCATTTCTAATAAATGACAGAAAAGTGCAGGGCGCTATGTCTGTCTTTCTGCTACACAGCAGCAGGTAGAGGACGTACAACCTCGGAGCAAACAGCAGTTTCTCCTGTATGTTGCAGGATAAATCCTCTCTTTACAGCAAACCCACCTTTCCCTGACTCCTTCCCACAAAGTTCCAGGCCTGACTGCTTACATCACACACACATGAAGAGAGTTGTTGCAGCTCTCGCTTCCGCAGCATACTGGTGACAGCAAACTGCATGCACCCTTGAGCAAGGACTGAGATACCTTTGCAGCGAGCTATAACGACAGAAGACAGAGAAAACGGGAACAGGTTGCTTAGACCTAGGTGAAGTAATGCCCAAAGCAGACAGGCAGGGCACAGAAGGTAGGAAGGAACTAGCAGGATCTCCTAGCTGGGATGACAGTGCATGTGCAGAAGAAAGAGAAGAAAAACACAGAAGTGAAGAAAAGAGCACAACAGTAGCACTGGGCAGAAAGATGATTTTTCCATTCTGCAAAATATTTCAGGCTATTAAAAGAGCCAGATGTAGACTGTTTCAGCCATTTAATATGAATGTGTAAGTTTCATTGTCAAATGTTTTTATTTTAGTTAAAAACATGTATTGAAAAGCCATTTTAGACCCCCATCCTCAATCCCAAACTATCAAAGATAAGATTTGAATTTTTTAATGTATCAATCACCCAAAAAAATGTTTTGTCAAAAATGGTATGTCAGAGAGGACTATTTTTATCCATTCCACCTGGTTGTGGTTTTTGTCCTGTCCCCACCCTGCAAAGATATATGCGTAATTGCATGATTTAAGGAGTATAAGGACACTTGCTATCTCCACCAGTGGAAGGATGCTGGAAAGGAAGGAGAAGGGATATAAGGATCTACATTTGTGTTTAGAAGATAAACAGCAGCATACAGAGGGCCAGTGTCTACAAGACACAAATGCTGGTAAGTGGGAAGCTTCCACACTGGAGCAAATCTGGATTCCCATCATACTGAAACCCCTCTCTGTGGCTGTGAAGAGCAACACAGCCTTGGCTGGTTATCGCAATACAACATTTTCACAAAAGTTTTTATGTAGTGTTGAAACATGCAAAAGGCACTTTATCATTAAGGAGGAAGACACAGGCCTCAGCCCAGGGAGCTTGTGGTTTGACTCACTCCTGCTGCTAGTGTGCTTAGGCTGTAGCTTCAACATAAGCTGCAGAACTAGTCCTTGCCTCCAGGTAGAAGGAGGCATATTGGCATCTCTCAATTACTCCTAATATATAGGAACATCAGGGCAACCTCAGTGAATTCTGAGCAGAGGTTTATCCACAAAGAGTGGCTGTGTAATAAAACCAGAGCTGGCAGCAGCAGATGCAGTGCTTTGCACTTGCTGGTGATATGCTGAGGCGTCTACCATCACCTGTGCAACACAGAGCATCACAGGCACCAAGGCAGAGCAATCTATTCCTGAGAGCCAGCTGAAAGCTATTCCAGGGCTGCTTACAGAGTAAGCATGGTCCAGCTTCTGCATTTCATGTCACAGCTTGCCTGTGAGAGGAGACAGCCAGGTGCAGGGTGCCAGCCTCATGTACTCAGGGCTAGCCTGGAACTATGGCTTTTCTCAGCATGTGTGCTTTTTCTTTTCCAAGCATACATGGTGGGATGGGGGGGGAAGCAGTGGGTTTTCTCAACTTTTCCCCCCAAGCAGCAAAGTTTCCAAAACAGCAAGATGCAGAGGTATAACTGATGAGAGCAACTCCCTTCTTGTTTTGCTCTTGCACACGCTTCACAAGCAGTTCACTGGGTTCCTGTCCTGAGGCTGCCAGGAGGACAGTGTAGGTAGCAAAGATGGGAATGAGGGGGGCTGCATCTCCAAGCTCTGCCACCCCTCCATTTCACAGCTTTGATTCCTCAAGGATTATGGGATCAGCGCAGGCTTGTGGCATCACTTTCTGCAAGTCAGACAGAGAAAAACAATATGGTTAAGATCCTGGGTGGCCAGACCCAGGCTTCGGAGAGACCAGCTGCCCAGAGGCTGGCTAATTCACAGCTCCCTGCTGGGTGTGGAGAAATCCCCAAAGAAGAATCACCATCCTCGGAGAGCGCACCTGGTTCCCTCCTCCTTCTCCAGACCCTTCCACTGCCCAGACAAGAGGAACTGGGGCAGCAGGGCAGAGCAAGGGTCCCAATTCCCTTAAGCTACTTGCTGTAGTCCTCAGACCACAGTTAATTCACAGAATCTCTACAGGTCCAGCTAAGCTATCAGCCCCACAGCCAGCTCACTGAAGACATTTCACTGTGACACAAGATCAGCCTTGAAGCAGTGAAGCTGCAGGGCCAGTTCCCTGGGCAAGGGAAGGAACTGGGAACTCCTCCTTCATGCCATGGGGCAGCACAGCGCCTGTGCAAGCACCAGAGAACCTGCATCCTCTGCACCCTCAGGAGGCTCAGCACAGCAACTAGCTCCTCTCTGTCCTTACCCTGGCATGTCTGAGGGCCTCTTCAACTCCCAGACAGATTGCTGGTTCTGCTCATCTTCAAGCCTTTTCATCCCCACCCCCTATTCATGGCTGATACCCTCTGCTCCGCTTGTTGCCCATCCCCAGCTTGGACTTATGGCTGGGGTAATTCCACAGAGTGGTACAGATAAGGCCATCTTTGAAGTTCATTACTCATAGGTTAAAGAGCCATAAGAAATAAGGCAACCATACACAATTTTTTTTCTGCATAAATCCTATAGAAGAATTAGCCTGATTACTTGAACCCTCCTACAATTTCTTCCCTTAAGATGAAGGGAGATGTAGAATCATTTCCCAGAGGAAAAGCAAGGACAACTGAAACTGCTGCCCAATTACCACGTTATCCTGGGCTGCATGAAACAGTCAAATGTTCGCAATTCCTGTTCAGCCTTCCTGGGTGGAGCTCGATGAGCTTCTCTGCTGAGCCTTTCTGGGGTGTGTTAGGAGTAGACCCGAGACTTCTCCTTCCCCGGGTAATTTAAGATACCTCTCTTCAAGTTCTGACTCTGCTTACAGTGAGACACCCCATTTGTCACCAATTCAGAAGGCAGCATGCAGACTTGTAAGGGTAAATGTGGAGCCTCCCACAGCCTGGGCTCTGGGTTAACTCACTGTGGGGCAAGACTGACATCTGAGGCAGGAGTCAGAGGTGCACAGGAAAGAGGTTCACATCCCCAGTGCAGTTCAAGAGAAGTACAGGCAGCATGGAAGAAAGATACACAAAACAGTTTAATTTTGAGTAGCCTCTTACACGAACTGCAGGTGAAAAGGTTTTATAGAGGTCAGCAGCAATATCCCAAAGCAGAGGAGTGAGATGAGGAAAGCTTCAGAGATGCCTGGAAGCAAAAGCCAGGAAGCGCAGAGGGAACTCCTACCAGCAGGAGGCGTAGAGGGGTGCATGAAGTAGTGCCAGAGGTAGGAGTAAGGGGAACGACGCATTTAGCCTTGGGAAACCACACCAGAATACATCGTGGAAGCACTCTGGCAACGCTGAACAGGCTCCCCAAGCACCTCTGGGGTCTGAATGCCACTCACCTGCTGTGGAGCTACAGGAAGAGGTGTAGGAGATCAACCAGCCTGCAGGGCTCCACCACCCTAGGAAAGGAAGGCTGCTCTCACAGCTGGGAGTCAATACAGGAAAAGGGCATGCAGACAGCCTGCCCCCATGGCTTTGGGATAGGCGGAGAAGGCTGCTTGCCACACAATAAGCACAAAAAGGGAGCAGGGAAGTTTGGGAAGCAGGGGATGGGGTGCACACCATTTGTGCCTACTACACAAAATCCCAGCAGGTTTTTTTTATTGGCAGTACTTCAGTAGACTGTAAGCATGCTACAGCTTGCAAGGGACTCCAGTAAGCTACTGAGGGTGGATGCTTGCCCTGATGCCCTAAGCCAGCCTCTAAATCACACTGGCCTTGGGAGGAAAAAGCAACGTGCTTTTGGGTATTTCACTGAGATCCATCAGATGCATCTTTGCATCCAGGCAAACATAAAACCAGCAAAAAAAGGTACTTAGCTGTGATCGAGTCCTGACTTATCCAGGACATGGTTGAGGACACAGCAGAAGTTCAGTCCTGTTTTAAACAAATCCCTTGCTGTGGCTGTACACCTAGAGCAGGTCACTGGTCATCCAAAATCATCCACTCATCAGCGCTCAGCCCTGCTGGTAGCATAACACTCCACACAAAAGTTCTTAATTTTATTACAATTCAAAAACCAGGACAAAGTCTGAAAACACTTTACTTCCTACTATCTGCTATCAAGAATAGGTTCTTCACACACACGCAACATTCAATTTATCTACCACTATATAAGACCGGCACAAAGTAGTCTCAAGTGCCCTGAACACACATTAATCAAATTTGCAAGTTTCAAAGAGGCTTAGCAAAGCCCAGTTTGAATGAAAAGACAGTCCTGCCATTTTGGAATCCTGCACTCTGTATCATAGCTGCTTTCTTAAAAACCCACACAAGCTTAAAAGTATTTCCAAAGACAAGTTGCCTAAGACTTTTCTTGAACAATTCACTCCTTAGTCAAAAAAAACCATGGAAAATCAGCAAAGATACTTCTTTCATAATGCAAAGAAACAATGCAGGAAGGTTTGCATGGGTGCTGGAAACCAGGAGCAGATGAGCACAGGCTGTACACAGCATATATGTGAGTATAACGTCTATGCTCAATCAACTGACACTACTATGAAACCTTAAGGCACAATGTTGGAATGGCTTCAGATGCACTTACAACAAAGGCAGCACACAAAGAGACTCATTATCATGTAAAATGGGCGTTTGATCCAAGTGTCCTGAGATACAGAAAGCTAACCCTGCTGGCACTCTGGGAACTGAGGCAGACAGAAGTGGGAGGATTTTTGGAACCACACTACAGCTTTATTAATAGAGGACAAGGTGTCCACAATGCCATTAGGCTAATTTAGTTCCCACTACAAGTTCTACTAATTGCAACATCTGTTCAATTATAACTGTAAGCAGATAAGGGCACCGACAGAAGACAAACTGCTTGTGAACACAAGGCAGGTCCTGCAGGAAGAAGGGAAAACATCCTGCAGTGTGGACGTAGTGGCCAAAAGCCCTGACAGGTGGCTGCTGAGAGGCTGTGATTCCTGGGCAGAGTGAAGGCTGATAAACGCTGACTCTTGCCGCTGAAGCTATGGGTTTATACATTGCTCTTCTCCCTGCAAAGTCAATGGCTCAGCCAGATTCTAGGCTTTCCATTTCATCACCAGAAGCCACTACTAGGTGAAAATGGAAGATCTTTCCCTGTGAGAATCAGCATGTGGGTTTTTCCCCTTCTGTGTTCCTCAATACACTGGGAAAATCAGGCTGTTCCACAGCCCTACTCTGCACCAAAGCCACTCAGAAGCCGAACATCCAGCTAAAGGTTTTGACAGTTTTCCATCAGATCGTTTTTATTTCTTCACCAGGAAGAATCACACCTTGTTAGGCCAATACTCTGGATGATGGGCCCCCAGAGAAAACAATAAGCCAGCTGCCTACCTTCACCATGGGACTGCACCTCCATTGGGTCAAGACAGATGAAGACCCACTGTCATCAAAAGGGCTACACAGCCACTGGTATAGCGTTTCAGTGGGAAGTGTGAGGCCTGCACAACTCCACAGATCTGCATCCTCTGGAAGTTCACATATGACTCTGAGTGTCAGTCTTCTCCTTGCAACAGCCATAGAATCATAGAATTGTTTAGATTAGAAAAAACCTTTAAGATCATCGAGTCCAACCATTAACCTAGCACTGCCAAGTCTACCACTAAACCATGTCCCTAAGTGCCACAGCTACACATCTTTTAAATACCTCCAGGGATGGTGACTCAACCACTTCCCTGGGCAGCCTCTTCCAATCCCTGACAACACTTTCAGTGAAGAAATTTTTCCTGATATCCAATCTAAACCTCCCCTGACGCAACTTGAGACCACTTCCTCTCATCCTATCACTTGTTACCTGGGAAAAGAGACTGATACCCACCTCGCTAGAACCTCCTTTGAGGTAGTTGTAGAGAGCAATAAGGTCTCCCCTCAGCCTCCTCTTCTCCAGACTAAACAACCCCAGTTCCCTCAGCCGCTCCTCGTAAGACTTGTTTTCTAGACCCTTCACCAGCCTCGTTGCCCTCCTCTGGACATGCTCCAGCACTTCAGTGTCTTTCTTGTAGTGAGGGGCCCAAAACTGAACACAATATTCGACGTGTAGCCTCATCAGTGCCAAGTACAGGGGCACGAACACTTCCATACTCCTGCAAGCCACACTATTCCTGATGCAAGCCAGCATGCTATTGGCCTTCTTGGCCACCTGGGTACACTGCCGACTCATGTTCAGCCGGCTGTTGACCAGCACCCTCAGGTCCTTTTCCACCAGGCAGCTTTCCAGCCATTCGTCCCCAAGCCTGTAGCGTTGCATGGGGTTGTTGTGGCCCAAGTGCAGGACCTGATACTTAGCCTTGTTGAACCTCATACAGTTGGCCTTGGCCCATCGATCCAGCCTGTCCAGATCCTTCTGTAGAGCCTTCCTCAAGCAGGTCAACACTCCTGCACAACTTGTTGTCGTCTGCAAACTTAGTGAGGGTGCACTTGATCCCCTCATCCAGATCATTGATGAAGACGTTAAACAAGACTGGCCCCAAAACTGAGCCCTGGGGAACACCACTTGTGACTGGCCGCCAGCTGGATTTCACTCCATTCACCACCACTCTCTGGGCTCGGCCATCCAGCCAGTTTTTTACCCAGCGAAGAGTACACCTGTCTGAGCCATGAGCAGCCAATTTCTCCAGGACAATGCTGTGGAAAACAGTGTCAAAGGCCTTACTAAAGTCTAGGTAGACAACATCCACAGCCTTTTCCTCATCCACTAAGCAGGTCACCTGGTCATAGAAGGAGATCAGGTTAGTAAAGCAGGACCTGCCTTTCATAAACCCATGCTGACTGGGCCTGATCACCTGGTTGTCCTGTATATGCCATGTGATGACACTCAAGATGATCTGCTCCATAACCTTCCCCGGCACCAAGGTCAGACTGACAGGCCTGTAGTTCCCCAGATCCTCCTTCCGGCCCTTCTTGTAGATGGGTATCACATTTGCTAACCTCCAGTCAACTGGGACGTCCCCAGTTAGCCAGGACCGCTGATAAATGATTGAAAGTGGCTTGGTGAGCACTTCCATGAGCTCCCTCAGTATCCTTGTGTGGATCCCATCCGGCCCCATAGACTTGTGTGTGTCTAAGTGGTGTAGCAGGTCGCTAACCATTTTCCCTTGGATTATGGGGGCTTCATTCTGCTCCCCGTCCCTGTCTTCCAGCTCAGGGGGCTGGGTACCCAGAGAACAACTGTTAAAGACTGAGGCAAAGAAGGCATTAAGCACCTCAGCGTTTTCTTCATCCTTTGTCACTATGTTTCCCCCCACGTCCAATAAAGGCTGGAGATTCTCCTTAGTCCTCCTTTTGTTGCCAATGTATTTATAGAAACATTTTTTATTGTCTTTTACGGCAGTAGCGAGATTAAGTTCTAGCCGGGCTTTGGCCCTTCTACTTTTCTCCCTGCATAACCTCACATCATCCTTGGAGTCCTCCTGAGTTGCCTGCCCCTTCTTCCAAAGGCCATAAACTCTCCTTTATTTTTCCTGAGTTCCAGCCAAAGGTCTCTGTTCAGCCAGGCCGGTCTTCTTCCCCACCGGCTCATCTTTTGGCACATGGGGATGGCCTGCTCCTGCATCTTTAACATTTCCTTCTTGAAGAATGTCCAGCCTTCCTGGGCTCCTTTGCCCTTCAGGACTGCCTCCCAAGGGACTCCATCAACCAGTCTCCTAAACAGGCCGAAGTCTGCCCTCCAGAAGTCCAAGGTGGCAGTTCTGCTGACCCCGCTCCTTACTTCTCCAAGAATTGAAAACTCTATCATTTCATGACTGCTGTGCCCAAGATGGCCTCCAACCTTCACACCACCCACAAGTCCTTCTCTGTCCACAAACAACAGGTCCAGCAGGGCTCCTTCCCTAGTTGGCTCACTCACCAGCTGTGTCAGGAAGTTATCTTCCACACACTCCAGGAACCTCCTAGACTGTTTCCTCTCTGCTCTACTGTATTTCCAGCAGACATCTGGTATGTTGAAGTCCCCCACGAGAACAAGGGCCAGCAATTGTGAGACTTCTCCCAGCTGCTTATAGAATATTTCGTCTGCCTCTTCATCCTGGTTGGGTGGTCTATAACAGACTCCCACCATGATATCTGCCTTGTAGGCCTTCCCCTTGATTCTTGCCCATAAACACTCAACCCTATCGTCACCATCATTAAGCTCTAGGCAGTCAAAACACTCCCTAACATAGAGGGCTACCCCAGCGCCTCTCCTTCCTTGCCTATCCCTTCTGAAGAGTTTATAGCCATCCATTGCAGCACTCCTGTTGTGCGAGTCATCCCACCATGTTTCCGTGATGGCAACTATATCATAGTTTTCCTGCTGCACAATGGCTTCCAGCTCCTCCTGTTTGTTGTCCATGCTGCGTGCATTGGTGCAGATGCACTTCAGTTGGACTATTGATCCTGCCACCTTTTTGAGGGGAGAAGACCTAATTCCTACGTGACCATTCTCAGGCGCTCCCATGATTTCTAACACATGAATAACCCTTGCGTCTTTGCTGTCGCATGGATCTCCATCTCCTACCTCCACCGAGACGGCAGACCAAAGGACCTCGCTAGCACACCGCCCCTCAAACATTGGCGTGCTGCCTCCAGGCTTATCTCTAGCGAGCCTGGATTTATCCCTTTCCCCCTTCAAACCTAGTTGAAAGCTCTTTCACTTAGCCCTGCTAACTCCTGTGCAAAGATCCTTTTCCCCCTTTGAGACAGGTGTACCCTGTCTGTTGCCAGCAGGCCTGGTGTCATGTAAACTGACCCATGATCAAAAAACCCAAAATTCTGCCGGTGACACCAGGCTTGGAGGCAGGTATTGATCTGCTGGCTCTTCCTGTTCCTTCCCTCATCATTCCCTGCAACTGGAAGGTTAGAGGAGAACACTGCTTGTGCTCCTGATCCCTTAACCAGTCGTCCCAAGGCCCTGAAGTGTCTCTTGATTGCCCTCGGACTTCTTGTTGCAACTTCATCCCTGCCTACCTGAAAAAAAATCAATAATGGATAATAATCTGAGGGCCATACCAGGGTAGGAAGCTTCCTCTTCACATCTTTAACCTGGGCCCAAGGGAGGCAGCAGACTTCCCTAAAAAGTGGGTCCGGTCTGCATATTGGGCCTTCTGTTCCCTTCAGAAGGGAGTCTCCTATGACAATGACCAAAATGTCTTTTTTTCTTTATGGAAGCAGTTTTGACGCAGGGCATATACAGAAACATGCCTGAGCCTCACAGTGTTTATTTTGCAACTGGGATGTCAGTGGCAACACTGGCAATTGTACCAAGCTAGGTCTGCCAACAAAGGCGATGACATAAACTTCAGCCATCAAAAAAGTACCAGTATACCCCAAGCAGGCTTGCCCAGCTCACGCAGCTACAGCTTCTCAACTGTTTGGTCCTAAATCAACACCACACGTGTACACTGCTAAAACTGCCACAGACTGCAGCATGGAGACAGCTTCAGAAGCACTCAGCCTGGAGTCAAATCTTTCTCTGCCCATGGGACTCTTCCTCACGCTTGCATCAAAGCATGTCAGCTTCACACTCCCAGTAGCACACACTCTAGTCTTAGCAGGATTAAGGCTGTTTATCCCAACGGACTCACTCTGCTTTTGCCTGTTAGTCCTGTTGGCTGTGGCACTAAGTGATACACACACTCAATGAACACCTTAAAAAGCAAAGGGTAGCATGGTTAACTTGGCAGATCAGCCAGTCAGTGCGAAGCAGAGGACAGTGAGTAATAAAGCGTTACACCCCAAGCAACAGCTGAGAAAATGCCAAGTGCCATTGAGATTCACGGATCAGCAAGCACAGAGCTTTACAATTTTCAGGCATTCTTACACAAAAAGGCACCAACCCAATGACTCTGTTATTGCTAGACGTTTTTAAACTTCCTTCTTGAAGTTGGCTATGTGCCCTGGCTGTGATCAAAGCCAACTCTTCTACAGGGCTCCTGGTATCACTTCCAGCCAAGAATCTGGACTGTAAAAGTAATGTCAGAGAAGAGTCTGCAAATGCCTGCACCTTCTCTCCCCAATAACTTACTGACAATTCAGCTCTCCATCTGCTCCAGCACCAGGCTTTGCCTTGCCACACCTAGTTGAATCCCTATGCCCCTATCTGACATGAGTCTGGTGGGATCTCCACTCTGTTCTTGAAAGCTGTCTTGTCTTTCCTCTCAGGTGGGTACCCGAGAAGGCCAGAAAGATTCTCCGTACTCTATGGCCATTGCTGTCACCCCAGAAGTGCCATTGGCTTGGTGCCTGTGCCACCTGTGAGTGTTCAGAGAAGCAGATTAGTGCAATTCTCCTACCTTTGTGTATGAGCTAGCGAGCAGGAATGGGAATTGATGGGGTTAGGGTTACAAGCTACAGTCCCATAATCTGTGATCTGATTACTGCTTTGGAGTCTCTGTAACAGAGCCACAAGTCACCATCCCAGAAAAGATAGAGGCAAGTAGGGAGGGAAATGAAAGGAGGAGGGAAATAAAAAAGAGGAACAGGCAAAGGAAGAAACCAGTAAAATCACCCAAGCATGTGTAAGGCAGCTGTGCCATGTAGAAAAGCTCCAGTACCTGACTGTCAGAGCTCTCCACAAAGGCAGCACACAATGCCCAAGCCCAGCTGGCTGCTCCCCTGCCTGAGGCATCCATGTTAGCACAGAACACCAGGTTCAGCCCACCTTCAGTTGGTCGAGCACCTAGGGTTGTTTGTTAAGCTTGAAAAGTACCCAGGTGAGCTCAGCCATGCTGAGGCCACATTTGGGGGTGTGGTGGGCTGTCTGTCATTACCTCCTCAGAGTATAACTCCTCAGGGGGAAGGAGCTGCCAGTAAAGTTTTTGACTGACTGAGACCTGTTACCTCACACACGTCCCTCTGGTTCTTACTGCAGTCAGTTCTGGAAGCTTCTAGGGTTATAGAAGTGACACCTGTACCACCTTTGCTCTGGTCTCAACACCCTCCCCCCCTCCAGCAGCAAGCTCTTACAATTGTATTTATACTAAAAAGATTTATACTAAAAAGATTTATACTAAAAATGGCTTAAGCGAAAGTGTACAATTCATCTAGTGAGAGAAGTGTTTGACAAAGGGTACTACTAGGCATCACGTTCACTGCCAAAGGACCTTGATATTTCCTGGGTCTTCCACATACGTGTTATGAATTAACTCACAGTGCCACCAGCACCTCTCATTACAACCCTGCTGCCTCAGAGCTTGCAGAGGATGGTTTGGCCTTACAATCCATCTTCTGCCTTTGACTTCAGCACTGTTAATTGAGGGATACAAGCAGTTTGGTGTATATCAGAACAGACTGGTCTTTACCCCAGCTCAGCTTAGCTAAGTGTGTTCCAGTTAGCCTCATTCATGCCAGGATTCTGGGAGACCAGTTGTCTTCTAGCTTGGTCCTGTAGACCATGATGCTCACCACTGCTAAAATCAGCCGAAGTTGTAAGCCTCAGAGCACAAAAAAAAGCAGGAATTCTTTTTAAGTTATGAAAATGGGGGGGGACTCCTTTATCCAAACTAGATAAATTGTACAGCCTTTTTCCCCCCATCAGTCTAGAATTATATGTGCAATAACTACTCAAGACAGCATCAATTCCCTTTACTTATCCTACCCTCTGCATTTGTGCTCAGATAGTTCAGTAAAAATAAATAACAAATAAAAATAAAATAAAAATAAAAAAGCATATATTTTGTAATTGAAAATCCACCTTCCTGAGCAGCCGGTCGGAGCAGAGCTGCTTCTTGGACCTTCTGGTCTCTCTCCAGATCGGACTGGTTAGATTATCTGGAGGAAGGCAGCACTGTCTTCTGAAAAGAGCTGACTCGAGCCAGCAGAGAACTGAGCTTATGCACTTTGCTAGTCATGGTCGCTGATGGCTTCATGAATGTTGAGCGGACATCTCTGCTAACGTCCTAGAAGAGGAGCCCACAGCAATAAGGAAAAGAGACTCAAACAACCACCAGTCCCCTCCCTTTCCCTGCAGGGAGAGCTTCTAAGAGTATCCACTGCAATTAGTTCACAGAGGCCCTCTCCCACATGCAAACAGCTGCATTTATTGCACAGCATGCCACAGGGATATCATACCTCAAGCTCTGGTGCTCACATATGAACTAGCAGCCTTGTCTGCAGCACTGTGCAAAGTGTGGGGAGCCAGGCTACTCAAGGCCTCATTTGGGCTTTGCCACCTAGCTTCCTCCAGTCCCATACACTGAACCCCACTTGGCAGCTGAGGACAGGGAATCAGAGGAATAGCCTGCCTCCCTAGGGGTGTGGAATAATAGTTACCCAGCTCTAAACAAGGGCAAAGCACTGGAGGGCTCAGTGCATTGTCAGGTGAGAGAAGCAAGCACAGGGCTGCCCTACATCTGTCCCTAGCCAATATGAAGACGTGCGAAGCCCTGCAGACTCCCAGAGGACCAGAGCCTACAGATTCTGCGTGACATTAACAGTAAGCAAACAGAGGCCCCGGTGGCTGGCAGAGGTGGGATTACAGCCACCTGTCTGAAAATGCCAACAAGGAGCTTCCCCACAGGCTGGGCAAGAAGTGGTGGCATAAGAGAAGAGAATCACAGCTGCAATCATAACTCAGAAAGGGTCAGCCCCGTTCCTAGAAAGGAGAGAGGTTGGGTGTTGTCCTGAGCTACTAGCAGGGGTACAGCAGGGATTGAAGAGGGGTTTACTCACTGTCTGTTCATTATCCAAATTGGCCTGCAGTCTTCGGAGATCAGCCTTAATGAATGCTGGGACAGAGGGAGGAAGAGAGATGTGAAGGCAGTTAAGTCACCATGCAGAGACCAAATCAATTTCGCCAGGACTCAGAGGGGCATCAGAGGCCCCAGAGGGGACAGGAACGCATTACGGTGAGCAAGGGAAACCACTCTCCTGGACGAGGCAGAGATCACTTCTGAAGCAGGCAGGATAGAAACTCCTTATTGCAGCATGTACAAGGTGCATCTTTGAGACCCCAGCCAGCAGCCAGGGCAAGAAGCGTTGGACCTTCTTTGTAACACAGACCAGATGCTTAAAGAAGCACAGCAGCATTGCTGTGGGACTGCTGTGTGGGTCCTGCCCTTTCCTGCAGGCACCACTACACACAAAAGCCCTTCAATTCATATGCCAAGACCAAGGGGAAGAGTCACAGCAGAGGAACACTGAAAAATTTAATTACCTGTCATAACGGTCCCCAGGAACAGGAAGGAACAAAGAAAGAGGTTTCCTGCCTTCGTCCCAAAGCGATCCATGATTTGCCCTTGACCAATGGTGAAGGCAATACCAAAAATCTACAAACAAACAAACAAAGGCAGTGTCAAGCTGTACTGTATTATAAAGCAGCCCCAACAGCTTCCCAGCTTCACCAAAGTATCAGAGCACACAGGCCAGCCAAGCTGTTGGCCTAGCGAGGCTAAAGTTTGGTTATAGACACATCCAGAGGCACCTCCTTACAGCTGATGGGAAGACAGGTGACCCTTAAGTCTGGAATCCCATCTCTCACTGGAGAAGACCCAAATCCTAGGCTGTTAGGAGCAATGTTGGAAAAGGCAAGGATGACTGGCATCCTGATGGATTTTTCTAAGCAGAAACAGAATGGGCGCCACTAGAGAAATGCCATGAGGAACATCATTCAAAAAGCCAGGTCCCGGGATGCTTAGATCTGCAGTACATTATAATAATCATAGAGAAGAAATAGGAGTCCAGGCTGGGAACTACAATTTAATCTCTCTGCCTATAAAGAGGCAAGCAAAGGGAAAACAGCACACCTACCTGTGCTGAGACATTAAGGAGCCCCGATGATGTTCCTTCTGATTCCGGGTATGTCAACTCTGCAGCAAACTCAAAGCCCAGGGGAAGGTACCCTGTCATGAAAAACCTGTGAAGAAACACACAGAAAGGAAGACTCAGCAACTGCCAGAAGGCAGACTGAAGAGGCACAGTGTAGCCCATATCCCTTTTGGGATGCTTTATTGACTGCACGGGATGTTTCCCCTAGCGTTGTCACAGCCCAAGCAGCCATCTGACTCCCTTACCAATGCACAGGTCTTCCTCCTACCCAGAAATACCTTTGCCCACAGCCTCAAGGCACAGCGCCAGGCCACCAGGGAGCTGCCGGTTGCTACAAGAACGAGGCCTTAAAAGCAGCATCTCCCACAAGTAACTCTAAGGGGCAACATCCCCAGCACGGTAAAACAGCCACCCAGGCCCACGTGCTTGTCATTCCTGCCCATTGGTCATCTATGGGGCTGTGGTACCACTCTCTTCCCAAATGCTTTCACTTGATTACCTGGAACATTTAAGGCAGCTGCAGCTGAGCAGCACCACACTAATGTCCCTGACTCTAATGAAACACATACAAGAGAGAGACGGGAAAAGCAGATCATTTTGTCCTTAAACCACGCAGGAGCCACACACAGGCTATGGCTCTCCCCAATCCCTCCTGCGCCATCAGGTCTGCCTCCCTGCTTATCCCTTAGCAGCTCACATGTAGAGGAAAGCAGCCTACACATTAACTTACCCCAGCAGGCCTGCAGTCACAAAGACCACCCAGAGGTGGCCTAGGCTCAGAGTGAAGGTGTAGGCTATCATTCCCACCAGAGACATGATATAGACGGCTAGTGTTGTCTGTCTGCAAGGAAAAGCAGAGTCAGGGTTTTATTTAATCCAGTCCTCCTATTCTTGTCACACACAGATCTTGGTATAGTTTGCAGCACAAGGTTTAATAAATAAATAAATAAAAGTTGCACAGCTCTCTGACACTTTTACCCCAGACAGAGGAACTGGGCTGACAAAGAGCATGGAAGAGCCTGCACACACAGCAGGGCAGCAGAAGCAAGAACAGAACCTAGGATTTTTCACATCCCTACCTCATGACCGGGGGGCTTTGCTCCCTATGGGGTCAGGGCATCAAATCTATAAGGAGGCACCTATGAGGCAGCCAAGAAGCTCAGATCCTACCATGGGCTGACAGGTCCCTGGTCATGTACTCTACAGTCCTCTTGAGGGAGAGAACAAGAGCCAAATAAAGAGATCATTAATCTTTCCTGGGCATCCTCTGTACTACAACCAGTTGGACACGCTTACTTATAAGCAAGAGCTGAGGTGATTGAGCACTCCCAAGCAGGAAAGGAAAGGGAAGAGGTGACACAACACTGCTAACAGTGTTACGGGCCTGTATTTTTCAATGCTATCCAAAACACCTTTCATTGCTGCTCCTTTCTCTGTTTAAACTGCCTACTGTACTTGGAGAGGTGACATGCAAGCCGGGTTGCCCTCACAGCCTCATCCTCAAGCCACAGTAGCATTTAGTGGAACTAGTGCCAGTTTCAATGGCCAACGGCAGTTGAACCACAGGCTCTCATCTCTGGGCAGAGGGGACAAAGAGACCCCATGCCCAGGAAGCATGCCAGGCAGATCCTGGGAACAGCAATATCTACAGCCTGGCCACGCTGAGGAACATCTCAGTACTGCAAGACACACACAGCAGCCCAGGCCAGCTTTACCAGAACTGAAACATTAGCAAGTGATTGTCCCCCTGTACGTGATGCTGGTGAGGCTGCACCTCGAATATTGTGTCCAGTTTTGGGCTGCGCACTACTGGCAGTGTTAGGTTTACGGTTGGACTCGATGATCTTAAAGGTCTTTTCCAACCTATACAATTCTGTGATTCTGTGAATTGTCATCCGTGACTAGACACCAAGGAAACTCCTTCCCACATCCAAAAAAAGGTGGTTCTTTCCAGTACAGGAGGTAGCAAGTAGCCCTTCACAGTACATAATTTTGGGAGGGAGGAAGGGAGGAAGGGAGGAAGGGAGGAAGGGAGGAAGGGAGGAAGGGAGGAAGGGAGGAAGGGAGGAAGGGAGGAAGGGAGGAAGGGAGGAAGGGAGGAAGGGAGGAAGGGAGGAAGGGAGGAAGGGAGGAAGGGAGGAAGGGAGGAAGGGAGGAAGGGAGGAAGGGAGGAAGGGAGGAAGGGAGGAAGGGAGGAAGGGAGGAAGGGAGGAAGGGAGGAAGGGAGGAAGGGAGGAAGGGAGGAAGGGAGGAAGGGAGGAAGGGAGGAAGGGAGGAAGGGAGGAAGGGAGGAAGGGAGGAAGGGAGGAAGGGAGGAAGGGAGGAAGGGAGGAAGGGAGGAAGGGAGGAAGGGAGGAAGGGAGGAAGGGAGGAAGGGAGGAAGGGAGGAAGGGAGGAAGGGAGGAAGGGAGGAAGGGAGGAAGGGAGGAAGGGAGGAAGGGAGGAAGGGAGGAAGGGAGGAAGGGAGGAAGGGAGGAAGGGAGGAAGGGAGGAAGGGAGGAAGGGAGGAAGGGAGGAAGGGAGGAAGGGAGGAAGGGAGGAAGGGAGGAAGGGAGGAAGGGAGGAAGGGAGGAAGGGAGGAAGGGAGGAAGGGAGGAAGGGAGGAAGGGAGGAAGGGAGGAAGGGAGGAAGGGAGGAAGGGAGGAAGGGAGGAAGGGAGGAAGGGAGGAAGGGAGGGTAAATCCTTTACCCAACTGAAATTCCACCAGGCTCTTGAAAGCAGAACAGTTATCAGAGTTGACAAAAGATTAACTTTTTGGGCACTGTCTTTTAGGAAGAAGTTAAATGTATAACTACGAGCTGCTTGTGTACTTTCTACAAATTTTAGTCTTAATCCATTAAAGAATGTGTTTGGTATTGGTTCCTAGAATTTTACTAAAGAAACTAAACTTCAAACTGTTTTCACTTTTTTTTTTCCTTTTTAATGCAAATGACCACTGTCAAAAAATCCAACCCCAAACAGGCAGCCAGTATTATATTGCATGATAAAATATTTCCAGTACACTGAATTACTACAGATAAAACCAGAATGTTCCGGCTAAGGTTCTGTCCTCCCTCACTGCTGGCAGTGATTGAAGTCAGCGAGTTTCATGCTCCTACGTCACTTCTTATCCAAATACAGGCTTGAGAAGCTAATTTCAGACTTCAGCTATCGAGCCATGCTTACAAAGGTTCACCAGACACATTTAATGCACTAAAGGTCTAAACAACATTTTGCTGTGACAAGTAATTTTGTTTTATGTCAAAGGGCTAGACAAATCCCTTAACCTCCAATGCTATATCATTTCTAGAATATGTTCTTTCCAATGCTTTCATGGAGGAAAAAAGTCACCTGTGAAGGCAGCATAAAGGAGCTGCTTACTTCTGCTAAAACCCATTACAGAGAGCTGCTACATGGCCGGCACACAGCCTGGAGGCTGCAGAACAAGAGATGAAGGACTGATAGAGGAGTTAGAGAGCAGCCCCAGGAAAGTGAAAGAGAATCATAGAATGGTTTGAGTTGGAAGGGACCTTAAAGATCAGCTAGTTCGAGAAGCAGGTAAAAGCCTTTCTCTGTTGAATATAGGGTTCCTCAGATATCTCCTGCAAGTTCTTATGCCTCCCATCTCTTGGCAAGCTGACTAGGACTGTGGACTGTGCTGACTAGGAAAGGGGTTCAAGGCTAGAATTACAGTTCCCTGGGCTGCATGGACCAAGTTTGAACTGGGTGCTCCTTCCATAAATAGGAGTCTCCAAACTACACAGCAGTCAGTGCTAAAATACAGTGCAGGCCTCCAAGAGGTGGCTGTGACCCAAAGAATCTTAGTCGCGGCCAGCAGGGACAGTTGGCACATGGTTGGTTGGTTGGTTTGTTTTTTCTTCCCACAGCCAGTTTTGGTCTCAGTGCAGAGCTCTCAGGATAGTCTCACAAAATCTCACCCAGTGTTCTAGGCTTATGGTTCAAGTATTCTAAGTAGTTTGTATCCGATTCACCCTGTTGTGACAGTTACCCTCAGTTGCACTTTGCTCCTCATCTCAAGGCAAAGATGATCAATGAGCTAGTGACTAGATGTGGTCAGGACTTCGTTTCACATTGATGCTATGTCATTAGTTAAGCTGCAAGAAAGAAGTTCCCAGAACATGCAGTCCCCCACTGAGAACTAGAGCAGGCAGGCTCAGAGAAGCAGGCAGCTCTTGCAGGTTAAAGGCAGTGGTGTTCTCCATTGGAACTGCAGAAGTAAGTGGGCGACAAAATGGAGAAAACTGTTCCATCTTGCGATGGGTACCACATCTACCACACATTAGCTGGCTCAAGGAGATGATGAGCTTTCCTCACTGACCTGCCTCCCTGAATCATTAGGCTTCAGCAGGACAAAGCGAATCAACAGACCCTTGTGAAAGAACAGGACTGCAGGCTTGTGCATTGTGGAAATCACACACCAGGAAGCACCCTGAAGCCATGCACTAAGCAGCTGCCTGCCCAACACAGTCCCTAACTGGGACTTGAACAGACAGCCCTGAACGCAACTCCCACTGCAGCCTCAAGCACACAGTCAGACTTCTACTAAACCAGACTTTAGCAAGACCCTGCTCCCCTGAGCATACCACTGATGACAAAAAAGGAGATTTAGTGCCCAGCAGTCCAAGCAAGACCCAAAAATTTGCAAACAAAGGGTTTAGTTGAGACACAGGTAGATACTGGTGCCTAGGGAAACAAAGAAACCCCTGGGGAAAGACCCCGAGGCAGGGCATTTCTCAGGAAGTAGCCTTTGTCACCACGTTCACTGGAGGACAAGAAAAATGCTCTGTGGCCCTAGGGGCACCAGGGCATGGAATAATGCCTGGTTTTGCTTGATAAGCCTCTTATTATAGCCATAAATATCTTATGGGAGAGATAAAAACCCAAAGGAAAATATGAATCAGAGTGGGCATTCGCACAGCATCCTGGTGTTTTTAGCAACCTGTTCCCATGATGGCCCTACATGGACTGATAATTATTGTCTGGAACAGGTACAGCCAGTCTCCTTGAAAGAGACTGCAGTGAGTGCAGGCTGGACGTTACACATCCTGCTACATCACCTTAGGACAACCGGGGTTAACCTACCTCTGTGCTCTGGGGTGTGGGAAGGGAGCCCAGTGCACCAATACGGAAGCAGTGCTACGAAGGCAGCAGCTGCCAAGTCTCTGCAGCAGAGCCAGAGGGAGATCTGTGAAGGAGCTGACACACTTGTCCCTTAGGTGAACCTAAGCTGCCCTGACATTCATCTGCCCTCCATTTTGCCTATCCTTTTGAAGAGGCAGATTAAAGAGCTCACACGAGGGACTGTGAGAAAAGAAAGACTTCGGGGAAAAAAGCCAGCCAGGGCCAGCACCAGCAGGGAACAGGACCGAAGCAGAGAGCACAACTCCTGCTGTTCAGTCAACTCCAGAGGAAGCTCTAGAGCAAGGAATGGGCATGGCCCAGCCCAGCTGTGTCTCACAAGGTCACTTGGATGAGGAAAGCCAAAGGGACGGGACCAGACTCACAGGGGATTTGAGCTGCAAAAACACTAGAGTCAAGCAACATCTGAAGCAACAAATGAACAAGGGGCAGGGGAGAGTCCACAGCGACATGCCACAGCTTTAGCTGCTTACTGGGATCTTGTGTGCAGCTCCAGAGCGCTCTGCTGTATGGACTGGGATGACAGGTGGCCTCCACAGGCTTTGCCATGAGGACAGCACATTCCAGGGTACACAAGACCCTGAACAAAGGCCTTGTCCCTATACTTCCAGAAGGATCTCACTGCTGAAGACAGGTCATCCAGTCAGCTGCTGGAGAAGGGAAGAATTGGAGAGGGCCGGTTTGGTTTTTACCACCCCCTTATCTTTTGGCACTCAGTTTTATGCCACTTTCTTCCTGTATGAAGGTCACAAAAAAGGTCAGCCTTGGTAAATTATTTGTATAAGAGATAGGGCAGGACAGGGTGAAGGTACACCCACTACACAAGGGCTAACCTGGAAAAGGGCTACAACAAGAAGACCCAAATTGCAGGCCAGGCTAGGCTGAGAGAGCATTCACCTTTCAGTGGAAGAGACTCAAGCGCCCCATTCTCCAATATCCAAGTCTTTCCTCCCTCCCCCAAATTTTAACACACTTTAGGCCTGTACAGACCTAAGTTTAAAACACCACTTGGGGTCCTCTGCCTAGTCAATGGAGAGAGATGGATATTTCTGACATCTTGCCTTACAGAGAAGCAGCGACGACAGTGGACAGCGCTGTCTGGAACCAGCTGGACCCAAGGCCATGTGAACGCTGCCCTTAAAAGCAAAGCGTAGCGAAAGAGAAGTGCTGATTAATCCAGTCCACAAACCCCTGATTCTGAGCCAGACTCCCCTGCAAATACCAATACACCCAGCAGTCTCCAGGTGTCACAACTCCATCTCTCCTCTGAGCCAGGAACCCAAAGGATGTACCTGGAGCCCCATTTAACTTGATGTCAAAACGTGTTCTTTCAAAGAGGTGCGGTGTTCTCAACAAGCCGTCCCACCAGAGGCAGCCCCAGTTCTGGGACTGCTCGCTCATCACAACGTAACTCACGTATTTGTATGGGCCAAATCTGTGCCTGCTAATTCCAAAAATAAGAACAGCACAGGGGCTGCTGCAGGGACTTGGCTGCCAAATAAAAGCAAGAATGCAAGGCCGTTTGGTGCCTGAGCATGACAGATGGGGAAAGCCTGACTTAGCACAGCCTCACCCTTTCAAGGAACTGCTGATAGGACAGTAAAGATCAAACATGCATGTAGAGCTCTGCAATTCCTTCTGTTATTAACCTCCCCCTGCTCCCCTCAATCACAGCTGGATGCTATTCATTTGCTTCCCTCTCTCTCCAAGCTGACTAAAAAAAGGACTTGACATCTTTCCTTCCTGATTTTCCTGTGCTTACCATTTCGTTCCTGACACTATCTGAGCAGCGGAGGGAAGGGGGAGGGTACCTACCTAGAACATCTGGCATCTTGACAGTTTTTTTAAATAGACTTTTAAATGGGACTAAATAAAGATTCTGTAAGCACTCAGAAAAATTTTGCTAGTTCCACAGAAATCCAGTTCGTGGGCTGCAATGGAGAACAAATTCTTAGCAGTGTTTTTCCTCACCTAAGGCTAAATCTATCCCCAGATAATCCCTGGGGTCTATAGGATAAAATTCCATGGGTGGCATAGCCCTATCTTTCTGCACTCTCAGCCAGTTCTGCTGCTGCTGGCCCTCCAAGCAAGCAGGGGCTGTGGAACAAATCCAGGATTTATTTTTTTTCCCCTCTCCCATTCTGCCAGATTTCAAGTCCCAGCTCTGCCTGGTGAGCCACAAAGCTCTTCAGCCTTCGTGCTGCAACCTGGCTCCACTTAGGGAGAATCAGGAAGATCATCCGCCCTAACAGTGCCAGTTGAGGCTACCTTACCACCAGGCCCGGGCTGGAAAGAGACACAAGTTACATTGCACAGTTAGCTAGTGCAGTTCGTAACAGCTGTGTTTCTATTTCCCAGGACTGCCAAATGAGAACTACTCAGTGGCACACAATGATCTAGAAAGAGCAACAAGCAACCTGCCAGCCTCTGTATTAGTCATATGCTCCTCCTTCCCAGCACCCCCAGGGGTCCTCAGCTACTGTTCTTTCTTGTTAGAGAAGCCCATTTCCTCCCCATTTTTGATCCCCGTACTTGACAGCTAGGGCCAGAGGCCACTTCAGAAGCTGCAAGCGCACCACTAGCCAGATTCATCTAAGCTGCCCACAATGAGCATGTGCTTTTCTGGCCCAAGATACCAGGTAGGATAATGGCAGTGGGACTCCCCCAGGTGAAAAGCTGCTGCAAGGAAAAGAACTGCAAAGTTGCCTTCAGCTCATCACCCGTAAAGCCCCCTCTCACCCAACCTGCTCAGACAACAGGTTATAGCACAGTTCTCACAGCCAGCAGGGAAACTGAAAAGCTGATTACACGGACCCCGACATAAGACAGGAGAGGCACTCTCCATCCCCCGGGACACCCTGCAGGGGTCTGTCAGTGAGATCTGGGTTCCTGAGGACTGGGAGCTGCGGGACACGCAAAGACTCTTAGCTGTCCCTTTGCAGATGGCAGGGTATGCTGGCCAGATCTGCCCTCCCAACCCACCAGGCAGCAAATCCAGAATCATCCACCCACAACCCCAGTACCCCTTATGCCTGCCCTAAATACAGCAACGTGCCCTCACACAATGCCTCTGGGCACTGGATTCAATGTGCCTTTCATTAAGCCGGGCAAAGATTCACAGAAGCTGGTTTGTAAGGGCTGAGAAATGATCTGGTACAGTCTTGATTCTGCTTGTGCCAAGAGCTCTCGTATTGCTGACAAAGCAGCTGCTGGGCCATCTCATCCTCTCCCTATGCCTCCCTAGGGACCACTAGAACCAGACCTTGTATGGGCCCAGTGCAGACTAACATAACTCCAAACGTCACTTTAGACTAACTGGATTTTGAAGAACCATATTTTTTTCCTAAAAACCCTCCCAATGTGTCAGTCCCTGGACTGCCGAGTTGCAACTGCACAGGGTTGCTCCTTGCACAGTATGGGGGAAGAGCACAGTCACTAGGGGCACAGAGGCAAACAAGGGACTTACGTGTAGGTTTTGGTTCTGTCCAACCAGATGCCAGAGACCAGAGCCCCAGCCACCCCCGACAGTATAATGGTGAGTCCAATTCTGCCAGCATTCAGCTCCTCCCCCTGTGGTGAGACAAACACACACACACACACACACAAATGCAGGAGCCAAGTCATAGCCCACAAGAAGCAAAGTGCAGAGAACCCAGAGAGGAGGAGACACCAAAGTTAGTGTCCCATACATGTCTTCTGCTGGTAACACACTAACCAGAAATAGCCTTTGCAAGAACACTTTTGGGCCCAGTATGAGCCAATGCAGTGCCCTATTCTGGCCCATGAAGAAAAGTGGTTTGGCACTTCTCTCTGAGCCAGCCCAGAGAAAAAGGTGAGCACTAGCCAACGTGAACAGACACTCTCAGAGGAGTCAGCATAAACCCTATGAAGCTTGCTGTCTGGTGTTAGGATTTGGGCCAGATTGATGAGGAAATATTGGGATCCACTATAAGGCAGCACGGAAAGGAGCTCTCTGGCACACAGCCCCAGCAGTAAGCTCTACAGTAGCCTAGCTGCTGAGGCACCACAGCCTTCTGCCACCAAAGCACAAGTACGGGCAGCTGCCTGGTACAGATGTCCTCGTAGAAATCACTGTCAGGAACAGGGCAGAGGCAATTGCTGGAAGAATTTCTCAGAAGAAAATGCTGTCATTTAGGGTATAAAGGAGCTGTCTTTGCTAGAGCTCACCAGCTTTTGCACGGGGTGGTGTAAGGAACTAAAGGAACCAATGCTCTCCTGTCGGCCAGCCAACTTGTGCCAGAGACAGGCAGAAGTGCTGTGGCATTGCATTTCTCATGGACTCTCCTTTGGCAGCCAGCGCTGGACAACAGCAAGCATCAGAGGGCCATGAGGGTTGGATGCACTTACTGGGTAGTGATGGATCACCATGCGGTTCAGCAGAGTGGACAGGGCGTAGAAGCAACCTGTATTCAGACCTGAGAGGAGGATAAAAATGCAGCACATTCAGAGCCTGCTACTCTCCTGCTGGGTAGTGAAAGGGTAGAAATGCAGAGAGAGAGATCTTTGGGAGCACAGATTCATAACGAGGCTGCCAAGTTGCAGGAGAGCCAGCCGGACTGCCTAGACATAGGTTACTGAAAGAAACGCAGATCAAGGACAACCAGATCTCAGCATGCAGGAGGAAGCACCCTGCAGTTTCAGGATGGTTCTTACCTCAGCAGCTAGAGGAAGGGCTGTGCACATTTCTGGTACTGAAGGGTCTTGCAAGTCCTTCATAGGGTCTCAACCCTCCCTCACAGCCAGATCCATCTTTAGCATTGGAGTTTTCTCCTCCCCCCAGCCAAGGTAAAATACTAGAAAAGCACCTGCCTCAGCATCACACCTTTAACAAGGACCTGAGATTCAATTAACACCAGTGCCATTGACCTGTGTGGTTTCCTCCCAGAGAAGAACCTGATAGCACTCTCCCTGCTGAGAGCCAGTAAAAAACATCCTCTCCAAGCCAAGAAACACCAGAAGGCAAGTAGGAGCAGAGCCGATGGCAAAGCACAGACAGCACTTCCCCCAGGCACCTGGGGTGTGTGTCTGCATGGGAAAAGTCTTGCATTTTAAAAGATATCACTGAAGCCTGAAAAAAAAACCCCAACTGTGAAAGTAATTGTCTTTCTGAAAGGGAAGTTACATTAACTGTTACAGGCATCAGCCACCTGGTGAAGGTTTCTCAGTATCACCCAAGGTGAGAATGGAAACCGTTGGGGTGATACTGGTCAAGCCCCATTCAGACACTCTGCTCCAGCTTACATGCAACTCTGGTTGAGTTAAACACCTTACCAAAGGGCACAAAAACCAAGAGCTTTGCTTATAGTAGACAAGAACATCCACATGGGCGCTGGACCAGCAGTACCACAACGGCTACACTCTCACCTTGGGCGATACTGAGAAACCTTCCCCAGGTGGATGAGGTCTGTAACAGTCAGCGCAACTTTCTTCTCAGAAAGTCATTTACATTTGCAGTTAGTTTCTCTTCAAGGCTTCAGTGATCCTGATGGGGGGAGGGATGGGGACACAGATTTCACCACTGCAGCTCACACATGTATAGGCTCCATAAGGAGGCATGGGTTTAAAAACTCTGGCACAGATGCCTGAAATCCTCACAGAACAGATACATGTCAAGTTCCCACTTCCTACTTTTCCTCTTTCAGCCTCAGCTAAAAGCAGAAACATCGCAGTATATGATAGAGAAGTGCAGTCTAGCAGGCAGAGCTTTGACAAAAGGGAACAAAACCCTGAACTCCCCTAACCCTGAAGTCCTCCAGCTCCCCTGACCCTGAAGTACTCAGTGATCCTGTGCCTAGCCCACTCCTCCACTGGGACACTGGGTACTCATTACCCTACACAGCTCATGAAGTACTCTGAGGAGCCACAAGATTGGCAGCTGGAGCAGACATCACACTTCCTTCACACGCCATCTCTGACAACATTAAGCAGAGCTCGCTCCACAGCTTCATGGCACAGAGAACAGATGAAGAATCTTATGCAAGTGATCCCAAATAAGCCAATTGCCTGTGACAATGCTCCCTGCTCCAAAAGCATGTGTCAGAAGGTTACAGGAGAGGCTAATAAGCTGAGTGACATGCTCTTTAGGCAGGAGGAATCCACCCAATCCTTTCCAAGAGTTACTCAGAAAGGCTGGAAACTCCAGCAGGGCCAGCAGCCAGAGAGGGGGAGAACAACTGGAGATCCCACAGCAAGGAGGTGCCTTCCAGCCTTAAAAGCTGGCTCTTTGCAACACCTGGCTATGGCAAAACAGCCCACAAGAGCCTAATTTGGCTTCATCCTATATCCACCTCCGGAGCACCCTCCTCACTAGGAGACACCACAAACTGCAGTGCCAGGACATGAGAGTAAGGCAGATCAGCACCATCCTTCTACCCACTACTGCTTCACTTCAAAGCTGGGCATAAACATAGACCAGTCATTTGTGTACCTCTAATTCTTGCCCAGCCAAGAGGACAGCAGCCTTGTGGGGACCACCAGACACTGCTCTGGTAGCTGATGCTGTCAGTACACCAGCTTCACAGCAGCTCTGTGATGCATGCGATTTCCAAGAGAGAGAAGGGCGCCTGCTCCCAAGCTGGGCAGAAAGTGATGCAGAGTTGGCAGCAAGACTTGGCACCAGAGTCAGGCAAAATATTCTAAGAATCAAGACAATGTGCCGAATTTGCATTTGTGAGGGCTGGCAAAAGTTGTAGGCATTTCACATGTCACAGTTGCACAGTGAAGTTTCTCCCTGAATTACAGCTGTTTGAATGCCCATAAAACAGGCAAGGGTTGTTTCCAGTGGGGCAGTGCCCATTTGCCCATGCAGATGAGGAAAACCAGAACTAGTAGCTGGGAGCAGGACATCTGAAGGTCCAGCCCCACCTGATTCATGAGCTAGTTACCATGGTTTGCTTGTAATGTGTTGTAGCAGAACATTTTTGAGACCTCACAGTGTCTCCTGTATTTTACAGAGGCCAGAAAGGGGAAGTTTATTGCCTACGGCTCCAAAAGGAGGCCTTATTAAGCCTCAGACTAGAACCCATGTCTTCTATAGCTAAGCAGCCCGTTGCCTACATGCCAGACTATTGGCCTCCCTCTTCTTCACCCTCATCATCCTCCAGGACAATGGTTCCTTATGCAGATCTTACTGCCCTGCCTACTCCTCACTGCCCCATCACCTTTCCAAATGCTAATTCTTTGGGGCTGTCTCATCACTCCCACTTTACCAGCCTCTCGCAGGCTTTTCCACCCTTGTCCTGCCTACTGCCTCCCAGTAGCAGCATGCAGTTGCTCTCCAGTGCAGAGCCCAACTCAATAAACTCAAGTTTCTTAACGCCCACTCCATGTTATGCCTCAGCTTTACAGAAGCAACATCAGCAGCCTTTGGGAAAAGGCTGTCTGAGGGTTTTCCTGAAAAACAGTTCACTAGCACTAACATAGCCACAGGGCCACCTATGTTTCGTGCACTGCAAGTCTTACCACAGGAAAGGAGTTAGCAGCTGCTGGTACTATCAAGACCCTACAGGTCTGCAGACCTGTTCTGACCTGGCATCATGTAAAGGGCCCCCATTCTTTCTACAGCAAAGGGAGATGAACAAGCAGCAGGCTTCCCCCTCTCTCCCCTGACACACACTATGCTAATACAAAAGCTAAGAGAGGCTGCAGATATCTTTGTGTTAGCTAGGGAGCACTCATGTGGCTGCAGATGTCTTAAATCTTGGCCAACATAACTTTTGACTTGAGTAGGAAAAACTGTCCCCATTTTAAAGCCAGACTAGTTTAAAAAAAAAAAAGTTTCACTGCATAGTTCCCTCTCTGAGTAACAGTCACCATCTCAAGTCAAGCTGGAGATTGACATGAGGCTGACACAGAGAGGAACATAATAAATGCACAGACCAGCAGGAAGAAAGACTGAATTATGAGCCACTGAACAGCCTTTCCACGTTGTCTGTGGCTGCCAGAAGGGAATTATCCCAGGGAGGTCAGATTTTAAACGTGCTCTTCGTACTGAGAGCCCTCCTCTCTCCTCTAGGACTTGTTTACACCTATTAGAACAAATGCTTTCCCCTTTCTTTTCCCTGAAGGGTAAGTGCAAACTGAGCAGATGACACAATCCAACTCTTAGACACAGTCTGCCTGAGAGTTTTTTCTATCTCCACTTTCTGAGAGGACATCATGTACGGGGCGGGGGGCAGGGATCAAACCAGCAGCTGCAATGCAAACCAGCAGAGTTTAAAGGCGATCTGAGAGGGGCATTTCTAGAAGACTACTGCACTGAGAAGGGAGAAGAGGTTTCAACAACTCCAAAGACCGTTAGCACCCTCAGCAGGTACAAAGCCACCATCTCTCTCCAACCTGGCTACTCGTCCACTAGGTCCTTTAGGCACAACTGCTGGCAGAACGGCAGAACTTCCAGCACTATTTAACTTTCCCCCTGAGGAGCTTCCACAGCAAGCTGGTAGGAAGTGAGGACAGAACTCCCTGCAGACTACCTGACTACAGTACATTTTCCATATGACAATTCAGCATCAGGAACAGATTCAACACATCACACTGCCCTCAGAGAAACAGACCAAGACTGCTGAAGAGAAGCAAGCAGCAAAGCCAGCATGCAAGGACAAATGGCAAAAGATGATGTTCTCCAATTCTTCCTTCCATTTGCTTCATACGGACTGCCAAGGAAGCTGACACAGTCTGCACATCTGCATGCTCCACATGACCTCCACTGGGATGCCTGGCACCCATACCCTTGCCTTGGGAAATGACTTTCTCTCAGTGCCGTGACTTGCACTCAGACACAGCTCCATGTGTTTAGCTAAGCACTTAGATTAGCTCATTGCAAGTAACTAACTGAGTAGGAAAAAAAGACAACAGGATAAGGAAATCCCCTGAACAGAAAACAGTCAAAGACTGGGAGAACAGTAGCAGGGGCATATTGTCCTCTATGTGCTTGCCTTGCTTTTGTTCTTACCTAGGCATTTGCTTGTAACTGTTGCTGGTGATTACTGTGCTAGAAGGACTCCTGGTCTGTGGCAGCACAGCTATCCTTACGCTCCCCTAAACAACTCAGGCCAGTTACTGCCCCGGTAGAGCACAGAGAGGGAGGGAGAAGCTAAGTATGTCTAGCAGTGATAACTGCACAGAAGAAAGGCCAGACCTTACCATAAGTGACCATAAGCAGCAAAAAGTTGGCATTGCGGAGCAGACGGAGGATTGATTGCACATAGGAATACTCCTCTGTTGGTCTTGACTGGATCAAGGCTTGAGCTGGGCTCGGAGGATGCAGGGGCTTCTCCTTGAAGACTGAAACAAGACACAAAGTACACCTGTTTGTAATGGTGCAGTCAGGGAGCCTGAGCACACACTGTGGGTACACCCATTTGAGAGATGGCAGAGGGGCTAGTAAAACCAAGCGTACAAAACACACCATCGTCCTTAAGCTTTGATCTCCATGCATGAACTCATCCAGGAACAGGAGAGAACAGGGTCTCTCCAACAATAACTCCTGCCACTGGGGAAACACCTTGCCTTCAATTAGCTTTTTGTGTAGGCACTGTCTGGCAGCAACAAAAGAGTTCTCAGGACTAATAATGCCTTTGTCTCCAGGGGGATGGCCAGCCAGCTGCAAAAGTGTTGCATGGAGTTACAAATGCAAAAGTGGAATGGGAAGAGCCAGCTGGCAAAGGTGGCCTGATGCCCTGCAGTGCCCAGTGCCTAGGAAGCAATGACCTATGCCAGGTTTTATTTCAGGCCTGGCACTTCTTAGGCTGGCCAAACCATCTGCTGTCCCTAACTAGCATTAAAGTAGCATCCAGAAATGCCAGTCGCAGGCGATACTGCTGTACCAGGTGCTAGACAGCCATTTTTGTACCTTGTCTGTTCCCTGCCCCAGATTCTTTAAAGTCTACATCTGATTCAGCCACCAGGCAACATGAACAAGCTGGCAAGAGGAGCCTATTAAAACAAACAGGAAGGCCAAAACCCACTTGGAACAAAATCTGGCAAGGGATGTCAAGGATAACAAGAAGGGCTTCTTCAAATACATCAGCAGTAAAAGGAAGACTGGGGAAACTGTGGGCCCGCTGCTGAACAGGGCGGGGGCCTTAGTGACGCAGGATGCAGAGAAGGCAGAGTTACTGAATGCCTTCTTTGCTTCAGTCTTTACTGCTAAGGCTGGCCCTCAGGCATCCCAGCCCCCAGAGGGGAGAGAGAAAATCTGGAGAAAGGAGGACTTCCCCTTGGTTGAGGAGGATTGGGTTAGGGATCACCTAGGCAAACTGGATCCTCACAAATACATGTGCCCCAATGGGATGCAGCCGCGAGTGCTGAGGGAGCTGGTGGATGTTTTTGCCAAGCCACTCTCCATCATCTTTGAAAGGTCATGGAGGACAGGAGAGGTGCCCGAGGACTGGAGGGGAGCCAGTGTCACTCCAATCTTCAAAAAGGGCAAGAAGGAGGACCCAGGGAACTATAGGCCAGTCAGCCTCAGCTCCATCCCTGGAAAGGTGATGGAACAGTTCACCCTGGAGGTCATCTCCAGGCATGCAGAGGCAAAGAAGGTTATCAGAAGTAGTCAACATGGATTCACCAAGGGGAGATCATGCTTGACCAACCTGATAGCCTTCTATGATGGCGTGACTGGCTGGGTGGATGAAGGGAGAGCAGTGGATGTTGTTTACCTTGACTTCAGCAAGGCCTTCGACACTGTCTCCCATAACATCCTCACAGACAAGCTTAGGAAGTGTGGGTTAGATGAGGGGACAGTGAGGTGGATTGAGAACTGGCTGAACGGCAGAGCTCAGAGGGTCGTGATCAACGGCGCAGAGTCTGGTTGGAGGCCCGTAACTAGCGGTGTTCCCCAGGGGTCTGTACTGGGTCTGGTTCTGTTCAATACATTCATCAATGACCTGGATGAAGGGATAGAGTGTACCCTCAGCAAGTTTGCCGATGATACAAAACTGGGAGGTGTAGCTGACACACCAGAACGCTGTGCTGCCATCCAGTGAGACCTGGACAGGCTGGAGAGCTGAGCCAAGGGGAACTGAATGAAATTCAACAAGAGCAAGTGTAAGGTGCTGCACCTGGGGAGGAACAACCCCATGCACCAGTACAGGTTGGGGGTTGACCTGCTGGAAAGTAGCTCTGCTGAGAAGGACCTGGGAGTGCTGGTGGACAGCAAGTTGACCATGAGCCAGCACTGTGCCCTTGTGGCCAAGAAGGCCAACAGTATCCTGGGGTACATCAAAAGGAGTGTGGCCAGCAGGTCGAGGGAGGTTATCCTCCCCCTCTACTCCGCCCTAGTGAGGCCACATCTGGAGTACTGCCTCCAGTTCTGGGCTCCCCAGTTCAAGAAGGACAGGGAACTGCTGGAGCAAGTCCAGCAGAGAGCTACAAAGATGATCAGGGGACTGGAGCACCTCTCTTATGAGGAAAGGCTGAGAGACCTGGGTTTGTTTAGCCTGGAGAAGAGAAGACTGAGGGGGGATCTTGTCAATGCTTATAAATATCTGAAGGGTGGGTGTCAAGAGGATGGGGCAAGACTCTTCTCAGTGGTGCCCAATGATAGGACAAGGGGCAATGGGCACAAATTGGAACACAGGAAGTTCCACCTGAATATGAGGAAAAACTTTTTTACTTTGAGGGTGACAGAGCATTGGAACAGGCTGCCCAGAGAGGTTGTAGAGTCTCCTTCTCTGGAAATATTCAAAACCCTCCTGGACGTGGTCCTGTGCACACTGCTCTAGGTGAACCCACTCTAGCAGGGGGGTTGGACGAGATCCCTTCCAACCCCTACCATTCTGTGATTCTCTCCACTCATAACTGGTTACCTTTTTTCCTCCTGTGATGCCATATACCCTGTCTCTTTCTCCTTAAGAGGTAGTCAGGTCCAAGACATAACCTAAGGCCCAGCACCCTGTTTGCAGGCAAGATGACTGTGAACCTTGGATGATATCTGTTGCCTTTTAAAGGACTTACTCATGCCAGGGTTTTATTACACAGGCAATCAAAGGATGAAATGAACAATTTGGCAGGCTCACTCACAACCTCTTGTACTCTCTTCTACACGTACTGTTCATCAAGGGCTTGAAGCAGCAAGATACTGCATGACCTTGTCAGCTGCGTGCTAGGACACACCCCCAGATGACCTCCCTGGCCCATTTCCTAGCACACAGGCCCCTCACACACACAGGCTGATCTCCTCAGTCCCACCTGGTTTCATGTGCATGCTCCCACCTCCTTACCTATGATGACCAGGATGAATAGGGCTGTTGCCACGCCTGCAGTCATGAAGAACATGATGCTGATGTGGTAGGCCAGCTTCTCCACATCCTCCACATTGGGAACCAGAACTGGAGGGACCAGAAAGCCCACAGCAATGCCAAGCTGAGCAGGAGAGACAGGGGACACAGAGCTGTGACATGGAAACACAACACTGCCACCACCCCACAGCTCAGCCTCCTGATGCCCAGTAAGGGCTCAGCTGAGCCTAATCCAATTTCACAACCAAGGTGAAAATCTTTACCACCCAACAATTAGGAGATACAAGCCAGCTACCCATTGCAACTAGGCCATAAGAGAGGTCCCCCCACTGCACTCAGAACTGTAAGGACATTCAAGGCAAGGCTTTACAATAGAATTGAGCAGAATAAATACCTGCCTCCATCAAAGTGGAGGTCTTGTTCCCCTGTCCTCCCCCATGCGTGTATGTTCCTGTCCACACACATCCCACTCCTTATCTTGCACCTGCTCTGGTGCTGGCCTGATCACCTGGTAATCCAATTTTACTCATTAAAAATGGCAGAAAACAAGACCGTCAAAACCCACCACAATTCTTTGCTGAGTTAATGAGTTGAATCAATTTATTTTCTAGCCAGACAAGCGCAAGGGTCAAGACAGAAACCTGACCACTCCTAACAAGTGAGATATTAATCTGGCTCAGCCACTTTATGACGCTGTTTCCTACTGAGCCCCCTCCCAAGACAAGGCTCACCCTGTGACCACTAGGAGAACCTAGAAAAACACGAAGGTTGAGAGTGAAGGAAGGGCTGACGGCACGTATCCTAAACATCAAGGTTGTGTGATGGGGCTTGGCAATTGCCCCTGGATAAAATGCTTGGCTCTGAAAGGCTGCGAGAAGAAACTCCTGCAGCTCTGGCCTCTACTGCACCAAGAGCCCTGCATGTCCAGCTGAGGAGCTCCTGCCGTGGCAGCGCACGCTTTAGTGAGGACATTAGGGCTTTTAACTCCACAGCTATTTCTCCAGGACAGCGACAAGGAGCTGTATCAGTGTGGCAAAGCCTGTGCTGCTAAGTGGGACTGACAGTGGCACAGACCTTGAGTGCCACCCTCAAATGGGAGAGAGGAAATAGCTGCTTTGGTGCTGAGGAGCACACTCTTCATAAAAGAGTAATTCTCATTCGTGAGTACTCTAAACACAAGAGGAACCTACAAAAGCCACTTTTTCCCCCTCTTTGTGTTTCACCGTTTGTGGCTGCATTTCAATCACCATTTGGTTCCCAAGCACTGTGTATTTACCTGTTCCCCTGGCCCTTCCCAGCACTTGCAGCCCTCTCAGACATCAAAAAAAGAGCCGTGATCAAGCTCAGCTCTTGCTTGCTCTCAAGGCTCTGCACACTCACCCCTGTTTGGGGCAAAAGCAATTTTTTGTTTAGCAACACCCTCATTTTTGCTATTTCCTGATTTAAGCCTATGTTTGCTGTTGTGGACAGTAACAATGCACACACAAGAGCCTCCAATATATGGAAGGACTGAGAAAGCACCCAAGAAAGAGAGATGCCAGGTGGCCGTGCAGCCATTCTCATCCTGAGATTTCCAATCTCTTTTGCAGGCTGTACCATTTGCGTGGAGACAGCAAAGTGCTAACAGTACCAGAACAGTGCTAACAGAACCAATACAGACTAGCAGCATAAAAAAATCCCACCCACAGTGCTTATTCATGCTATACCAATACAGCCTCTATAGAGCCACTGCCCTCATCACACTAATAGAAGATGTAGGAGTATGCAAAACATGGAAATGAGGATGTAATCAGATTAAGCCCATTGCATTTACCATTTCCTTACAGGAAACATTAGATTGCCAGGAATTAATTAGCACCACCATGACCCATTGTCCCAGGATAATGAACTGGAGAGGATACTGTTTATGCCTCACTGATGACTGAACAGCAACAAGACAGCACCACTAGCCAACTGCTGCCCTACAGGATTCTGCAGTGCTCGATGTCTTCATAGTCCCTGGAAAGGCTCTATTACTCTACAGGTATGGAAAGGAAGGACTAAGGCAGGCGAGGACCATGCTGCCTATAAATCACATCCAAGCATGTCAGCATACAGAGCAGAACAACCCAGGAGCCCTGTAACCCAGGCACGAGCTCAGACACATTGCCTGGGCTGCCTTCTAGCAAAAACTCCTTGTGCTTTCCGCATGCTTTCTCTGTCATATCTCGATGTTTCTGGGATGTCGATGGACTCATTTTGGAAGACCCACTCACTGACCAGGATCAAGATCACAGAACAAATACATTTCAGGTCCCGTATCTGGTAGTTGGGAAAAAAAAAAAATCAGCTTGTGCCATCCAGCCCCAGAAAATGCTCCACAACTCCCTCCTCCTCCATCCAGCTGGTGGATTTTTGAGACAGGAAGAATGCTTATGTTTCAAACAGAGCTATCTGCTAGACTCAGACACCCTATTATCTTACAAACAAGTAACTTTCAACTGTGTCTGGCCAAACTTGTCCTGTGTCAAATAGTGCCCTCCACTGGGACCTGGAATAGCCTGGGTCAGGATCAGCAACAGGCATCTGTGCCGAGTTCATTCTTGGTGCTGGGACATCACAGGGAGCCGGTGGGAAGAGTCACCAAGAGACTACAGATGTGCCTCACCAGTTCAGGGCACTGTCAGGAATGAGAACATTCGGGGGTTGGCTAAATGGACTGAAGACAGACACAAGTTGTGCTGTCCCAGATAGCAAGTCAAGGACTGAAAGAGCTTAGGAGGAAACTTAAAAGACCATTAGGAAGGTTAAACCTGCCCAACACCCACATGGCACAGGCAGCCTCTGACGCAGGACTAAACTTGCCAGAGCTCAACTTTGTTCAGACATGGCCTACCCCCAGCTCCTCATCAGAGTGAGTCAGGTCTGCTCTCCTCCTCTGCACCCGCTGACCCCTGAGACTCAGTGACTACCAGCAAGCACAACTATCAGCTGGCTTAGAGGCTTCAAGCTCTGATCTTCATTAAATTGCATGCCTCCCCCTTCTCTGCACAAGGGAAACAAGCCTGCAGCTGTACAGAAAAGGCAACTGCACCAAACACAGATAGTCACAGAGATCGCTCCTAGAGGGCAGAAGCCTGTTTGTCTCTGCAGCATGTTTATTTTGCCATTCTTGTGGCTGAAGTGCAGGCCTGTGGCTCCAGCGTGCCTGCTCACCCCAGGACACAGCCACACTGGGCTTCACTCCTATCTCCTTAGCATTCCCAAAGGTTCAAGCTTCAAGGAAAAGCCTCTCAACACTGCTCCTTTCCATTTGAGGGAAGAGTCCTACTAGCTCTTACATATTAGGTCTCATGTGTGTCCCTCCACCCTTTACCAAATAAGGTCTATAAACACCTTCCTAGAAATTTCTCCTTTGACTTATCACCATTTCATTCTTGGAAGAATTGGGCTGGATTCCTGTGCTAGGTGCTTCTTGGCTTCCTGCTCTCTGCAATCACATGCTAGTCCCACGAGCTGCTGAACTGCAGCAAAACAAGAACAGGGAAGGAGGAGAGATCCATGCTTTATTCTGACCTCTGATGTAAGTTTCTCCAGGACCACAGTCAAGATTTGCTCTTTTCAGGTCTCCCTCTAGCTTCTCCTTCCTGAAAAAGGATCTGATGTACCTAGCAGAGAGGGTATTGAGAATCTGTTTTGCAAATTGTTCAGAAATCACTTACTGGGAAGTCCCATAGACATTGCTTACCCAATGGGATGCAGACTTACTCAACTTTCTTGGACACTGCTGGTGTCTTTTCAGAAGACCTGAACAATTTTTCTAACCATAAATGGATGTTTTGTCTTCTCTCTTCCCCTCCCAAAAAAGGAACCACTTTTATCCACTAGGAGTTAGTTAAACCTTTGAGAAGGACTGGGTGGTAGAAGGGAAAAAAAAAGATCCCAGCAATCATAGCAATAGGAGCTACATTTTATATTTCAGAGCAACCGATGTTATTAATCCTATGAAGATGAGGTCCCTTGACTTGACTAAAACTGAAGATTTCCTGGAGGTTACCCACAGACCCTGAATTATTCATACCATTTTTAGCAATGAAGACAAGCTCTCACCAACACAATGAGTATTATAAAGCACATACTTTACCTTTCATAAGGAGATTTTTAGCCTGGTTCTTCAGCAGGCCAGTGCCCACATCACCATCAGCCCAACAGACAACACTGTGACCAGTTAGCCAGAAATTTTAAAGATGCCTTAGCAAGGGAAATATAACTTTTCTCCCTTCTCCACACCTCTCACATCAGGGCTGGGAAAATAAAGCAATGTAAAAACAAGGTTGGTTCTGCAACAGTCTGTGCTACCCTCCTTACAGAGACCATCAGTTGTTAGCGTTCATAGTGCAGTCCTCCTCACCAGCATACAAATTAGCATATCCAACCTTTGTACAGGCAGAAAGGTCTCCAAGACCTATATAGATAGGCTCTAGTTCCCAAAATTCATCACATCGTTCAGCATCCCCACACCCAAAACACACAACACTATCCTGACCTCTGAGAATCTCTCCTCAGGAACCAGGCTGCTGGCACTTTATTTTAAGAAGGCTTTGGGGTAATTTTTAAACAGAATACCAGGGAAGTCAACAACTACAGCAGAGTGTACTGTTCAGATGACTTATTCTTTAAAGACTGATAAAGGATAGAAGGAATGTATTTCCTGGCTGAATTTTGTCAAGGACCAGTCCCAACAACAACATCATATTCAAGATTCAAGCATATACAAGAACAGGCAACAAAACCAAGAGCAAGTGTACCCGAAGTCTTGAAATGGTAAATGGGATGTCTAATTTAAGTTCAGCTGTTTGTATACTGAGAGTCTGCTGAAGGAAGATAATCAGTGCAGTATCAGCATAAAAATTGTAAATGAATGATCGATGGAGGAGTGGGTCTCCACCTTAAAGAAAACCAAGAGTCAGCAACAGGAATACAGAAGCCCTATAAAATTCCATAAGTAAGCACAAATATTGACCGAGGAGACCACCAAACGCAGAAGGTCAATTAAAGTGTTAAAAAAATAGAAGGAGAGAGATGCTGCAAAGGCAGAAAAAATACAACAGTGAGAAATTTTGACAATGCCCTTGCAGGCTAAATAAGCGTCATGACAGGGATGGTGCAGAGACTGCATTTTTGGATTCCATAAATACTCTTTTCTGAGGAGAACCTATAAGAGGCAGCACAATTTGTGATTTAGACCAAGAGCAGCACAGTATGACCACGATCAATATTACAGAACGGTTCTGCAGTGCACTCAAATTCAGCTTCCTTCCAGCACCAACAAAAAAAACACCCTCCAAAGCGCTATAGCAATATTTAACTCACAAGAGGGAGCTGCCTAAAAGGAAACAAGCTTGTTAAAAGGAAATTAAAAATAAAAGCCTAAGAAATTGAATGCTTGCAAGTGGCATTAAGACTGTGTAAAGACACTGCATAAGAGGCTCAGTGTAAGCCTAGAGAACATTAGCAAAAGATTTTAGAACAGAATAAGGGAACCACAGTTAACTAAAAAAAAAAAAAAAAAAAACCAAAAAAACCAAACGAAAAAATACCACCACCAAAACACCACCACCACCCAACTCAAAAACTGGACATTATTCCTTCAAGCAAAGAAAAAGACAGCAAGCTGGACCAAGCTAAAGTAAAACCATAATTAGGCCAAAAAAGGCTGCAGAACAACTTTGCAAACTAAGTCAAAACTCTTCAAACACAGCAAAATCAGGAAGCCTGCCAGAAAGTCTGTAGGGCCAAAAGATGGTTACTGTGGAAGGAGAACATTCGAGAAAGAGGGAGAACATTCGAGAAAGAGGGAGAACATTCGAGAAAGAGGGAGAACTAAATGAAGTCTTGCACCAGTGTTCAAGACATGGTATTTACGGCAGGTTTCCACATCAACAGAACCTCTTCACATGGCAAAAATCTGAAGCATTATCGGTGGAAGATCTTAAGCAATTTATTTCAACTAATTTCTTCTACGAGGCGTCAGGACCAGATGGTATTCATCCAGGAGTTAAAAGAACAAGTCAACAGAAAACCCACACTACTCACACACAAACACACCAAACTGCTAACTCTGCTCTGCTACCAAATACTCAAATTGGGAATGGAGTAAGGGAAAAGTGATGTGAATTTTTAAGAGACCCAGCACAGACAGGAGTCCCAGGAAACCCCAGGGCCAGCAGCCCTCCGGTTTGGCAGAAAATGTACCAATCAAAAGATTGAAGTTTACACATTGATAAACACCAATATAACAGGCTTTTCAGACTCTATGATTTCAACACAATCTCAGCAAGTTCCCTAGCCAAGACTTCAGAGAGTTAGGAGGATACACTCCTTTTTTACTGTCTTTCCCTTAGCACTTACCACTGACTAGCATGGGGCTGCTTGACAAATTTGGCCTGATCTGGGCCAGATGCTCCTCTCTTCTGATGCATTGTACCTTTCCAAAGGAAAGGCTTTTGGAAAAAAAAAAAAAATAAAATCAAGGGCTTCACCTGCTCTCAGCAAACAGAGCTCATTGCATTTGTCAACACACCACTGAAGCTACTCTACCTTTCCACTCCCAGAAGAGTGACTTTTAACAGAGCCCACACTGATTTTGAGCTGGGAATCAATCTTTCACACACACCACCACCCCCCCAGATCAGCTTGGAGAACAGAAACAGGAGAATCTAACTGCAGACCTCTCTCTGAGAGACGTTTGTGAAACTCTATCAAATTCAATGTTTTAAAGCATGAATAAAATGAACACTTCATCTGTGCTAAAGACTTCCCTCCTGGCAGCCCTACACTGAGCCACCCACACAGTGCCACTGCCAGAAGCCTTCTGAGGGTCACCCCTTCATTTGTAATGGAGCCTCCTCTACTGCCTCCGAAAGCAGGGGAGCCGGAAAGATTCGTGTAACTGCTGGGGAGATGCAGTACCAGTCTTGAATAATTTACTTACTTACAATGCACAGCACTACCCCTGATCCTCAACATCCATATCAACCAAGGAACATGGACATGAGGAATCCTCTAGAAAACCAGAGGGACTACCATGCTGTGGAAGAAAATTACTGATATTTCAATTGTTTTAACAAGTCAGTCCTGCTGTACACACTGATTTACCTGTTTTCTGACAGATATGTTTAAGCCTGTAGGGCTTCACATTTTCAAGATGTTCTTCTCCAGACACAACAGGAGAAATGGTGTTGGGGTTTTGTTTTGGCGTTTTTTTTAATTATACTTGATTCTAATACAAGCAGCTTCAGATACCAAGAGCTTAAAAATAAATCCTGTGAGATTCCCCAAATGAACGATGAGAACTGATCTGGCAATATCATCACCAGGGAAGCCAAGGTTCTCAGTGAAAAGTCAACAAGGCAAGCCTGCACACTGCAACTGTTGTTCTTTGAGAAACCTCCATCTCAGCTAACCACCACAACAATAGGTTGTCTTTCCAAAAATCTTACAGACAAAACACACAAGCCAAGTAGAGCACAATCCGTGCTGTTCAGTAACAGATGAGACGAGATCAGGATGTCATGTAACCCACACTAGCTACCCTGTAGTGCAAACCAGTGCAAAGATGCAGAACATAACTGGTAGTGGCAAAAGGACACATCTGACAGGTGGGAGGAGGGAGAAGTGGCACAGTTTGGTGGATCTGAACAATGCGCCTCTTGTTGCAGTAGGAAAGTCCTTATGAAGGGGAACAGAAGGGCTCTCCTTCTCACTACGTTGCTTTTACATGTATGAGAGAGGGGAACTTTGAACCAAGCTCAATACATACAGGACCCATGTCAGATGCCTCTCTGACAGTTCTGCTAACATAATTAAATGCATCAGACCTGGATCTCCATTCACCCAGGGAACGCCTTTGAGGAGGTACTTATTGCAAAGCCCTGGGCAACACAGCCTCTTCCTCTACTCTTGTCTGTGTGTCAAAGCTCTGCCCTGCAGTGCTTCCTCCTTTTCTAACTACAGGTGCCTCACACACTATACCCGTGACACTTCACAGGAGCAGCTAAGCTTTCTGACCCTACAATTCACATATCACAATCTGCAGAGAGCAGACAGCAACCCCCTTCTCACACCCTGTGACTTCTACTGCACATAGGCTTCCCAATCCTTTGCTATCAGCACAGGTCCCAGCTGCCTTTCTATACGAAAGGCTACAGTAGAATTGAAAATACCCAACTGAAGAGCTGTGTAAAGCAGAAGCTGCCAGTTCCTACCCAGTATACTTTTGTCTGGATTGCTGTCCAGAATATGCTTCTTACGTACCACTGACAGCAAAACTAAGAGAGCCTGTTGAAATCCAGATAGTCAGGAAGTCAAGATATGTAAATGTTTGCAAACCACAGCTTAGTCACCTTTCTTGCAGTGTTTTAAGAAGCAGAAAGGACCTAAGTTGTGAAAAGAAAAATTGTAATCCAGGCCTTGCAATGAGATAAGATAGGGCTTAGGCTCTTTTTTACTCTCCCACTGATGTTGGGAGATGAGATAACATATTTTTTCAAATTGCACTTGCACAACCAAAGCTCTTTTGGAAGCAAAGCAAACTCCCTTCCTCATCACACTTCTGCTTCTGTGGCATCATCTCATACTGCTTAATATGATGCAATGCCGTATGATGAAGACTACTTCTCTATGCAAGTCATTCAGGGCCTCTCAGCCTTGAATGCACCTTCCCCCAGTTTGCTGGGAAAGAAACGCAACACAGCAAAACAACAGCAGTAGATAAGAGAGGGTAAAGCAGAAGAGGGGTTTCAGCTCTGACAGCTACCTCAGCTGCTGCTGGAATCCTCAGTCACAATATAATGCTTTGGTCAAGGACCTACTAGAGTCACCTAACATAGCCAGCCCCAGGGGATCCTGCAGGGTAAGTGCTGAGGGTGCATAGGGCATAGGCTGCCATAGGGCAGCCCCTCCCAGCAAAAAGACTGCAGTCATTCATTTAAGAAGTCCCATGCAACTTCCACAGAACATAACCCAAAAAGCCAACTGCTTCTGTGAGGGAGAAGGGGGAGCTGCCTTTGGTGTATGGCTGGGAAGGGAGCACCAGATGAAATGGGTAGAGAAAGTTCATTTCAGGCTCCAGTGTCCATTTACAGAAACTTAGGCATTCCTGGGAAAGCCACATTGCTATTTGGTCAGCACACCCTCCCACACTGAGCCATGTCCAGGATCTCGGAGAGCTGGCCACATAGCACTCCTTGTGATCCAAGTGCTCTGATCCACGCTGCCCTTCTTTACAGGGGCAGAAAGGAGCCAGGGCTAGAGAATGTCAACCATTAACTACTGCCACTACCAGCTCCTCTTGGTTCCTTGCTAAAATCTTCTCTATTCTAATAGCTAAAACCCTGGGAGATACAGGGCCAAGGTACAGAGGGATGTGAGGCAGACCACCACCCGCCCCTATTTCTGACAGGGATCAAATCTCATCTGAAGAGTTGGGGAGCCTCCAGCAGGGACAGAACAACCAAAGAGATCTAGAAGTCCACCCAAAGACAGGAATTCCACAGGATGTGCTCCATTTCCACAACACTTCTTAGTCTTTCAGGTGCTGCCTTCCCTGAAGGGCAAAAAGGTACAGAACAGAGTTAGCAGTGAGGCATCAAACAGCAGCACATGCTCAGCACAAAAGCAATGGCCGTTCAGATGTTGCAGTCCCGATCATTCAGCAACACCACCCCACCCACTACCCCATGCAGACTCTTTTCTGCCCCAATGCAGACCCTTTCCCCTTTCCACAAGAGGAAAGGACCCATCAGGAGAGAGACAGCATTTCCCTGAATTTCATTCACAGCTTATCATCCAGTTTGTTCACTTCAAAAGCCATCGCCTAATCACTGCTAGACTGGCACTCCCAGCAGTCTGCAGATAGCACCTAAAAACTCTGCCTCGGGCTGTTTCTATTATGGAAGCCCTAAATCTCTGAAGTCATATGCCAGCTGCATCAGAACAAGGACAGACCCCACCTGAAGATCAGTAAGGTGCTTCATCATTTTTCCCCAGAGGCAGAGACGAATACGAAGCTGAAGTTTTCTTTCCTCCCAAACTACATCAACACCTTTTATCAAACCCTGCTAAAAAATGAAGAGGCAAAATTACAGCAGAAAGATTGTCTAACATGCCCACATCCTTACTCCCAAGCCCACCAGCTGCTTGTTTCTCTTTGCCAGAATGGCAAGAGCCAGGATCAAGGTCTATTTCAATCAAAAAAAGTAACAATACCAGTGCCAAAGCAATACAAAGTCACAAACACAAATGTTCTTTCATTGCCCCTGTGCAACACAGTTATACACTTCTCTGCATGCTGCCCATGTCCCTTGCCCATCAGGTGACAACAGGGAGGTACAGCAGGAAGAGAGACACCTAAAACCAACATGCCTGAAGAAGCGTGGCCGAAGCACAGCAATCCAGCATGCACCATGGCAGCTGAAGCAGACAGCTGGTACCTGGCCACCAGGCTCCAGCTCATAAATCTCAAAAAGCCACGAGAATTTAACTCGTTACCTAAACATCCCCACGACTGTGTTAGTTCTGTCACGCCACAGCACCATGTTTCCTCATCCCCAAAAGACAGCAGAGCAAGTATGTTCAAGGAAGGGGCAAGGCCTGCTGCTGCAGCAAGCGCATACTCCTGCAAATGCTAGTATCTCAGGAGAGCATTTCTTCCTGCTGCGGTCCTGTCAACAGAGAGAACGAGGGGACAGTCTCCCTCCGATGTAGAAATCAGAAGCCCGTTTGCTGCAACCTGTCAGGTCTGAACCACAGCCCCAAAGAGGGAACCAGTTCATGAATTAATAAACCAAAATGGAAGCGGCATGACCTTATGCAAACCGCTCTCTCCCGCCCACCTCTTATGCGTGGGACTTCACGTAGATATCCAGCACCGAGCTCCTCCACAAGTGGCACTGCTGGCGAGAGCTGTATTTCAGAAGCACGTCAGACAAATTCCTCCTGATATTCAAACACATCTGAAGGACAGTAGTGAACTTTCCAGAACACTTCTGCTTCCTTACCCCGGAACTTCAGCCTGAGGAGAAGTTCCCACGTAGATTTTTCCTAGTCTTTTAAGCAATGAGGTGCTAGTAATATTGTAATAACACTAATATTCTAATGCCAAAGTATCCAACATGCAAGTAAACCCCGTTCTACGCCTCCCCATACATGCACTTGCAGGGACAAGGAAAAAGAATGGAAAAACCTATGCATCTCCCTGTTAAAATGAGGAAAAGTAAAATGTCAGGAAAACCAGCCGTGGGTAAACAAGAGAACGTGGTCGTCTCCTCCACAGGTGTCCACATTCTTCTTTTCTAGAAGCTCTCCAGCATTGATTCAAGAGTGCTCAATCTAACCCTTCTTTGCACTTTAGATACCACAGCCAACACACGGCCAGAAACAAGTGAGGAGAATCTGATACTCTACTAGCGTTTGTTTGTTTTTTAAAAGATATTTAATACCCAGTCTGACTGATTCAATGATTTACTGTTCAGGGCTAACTTTGAACCTGAAGGTTACCATCACGCAGCAAGCAGCAGCGGCATCCTGAGCAGACATCGCCCGGCAGACCTAGATGAACCAGCAGGCAGGGTTCTCCTCAGGACAGCACTGCTTAAGTGCTGCCTGAGGCCAAGAGGGTAGGAGCAGAAAGAGGGCAGGTGTATCAAAAAAAGAAGCAGTGACACTGCCCCGCTCCTCCATGTAGCTGGTTACAATTCTTGATGAAGAGGGACATCAGTGCTTGGCATTCAATAATAATAATCATGATAACAACTCATGACAGAGTTTTCCACCTTGAGGATCTGTAACTAAGTGACACGTCAAGGAAAGGAAAACCATACAGTTGTAGAGGAATGAGCACAGGGAATAATTTGCCATACTGGCATACTGCAATTACAAACCCACTGTGTTATACCCTTTGCTAACACTCCCTAAAACACAGTCTTTAACTGCAGAGTCAGGAAAAAAGGATGCCTCTATTTCTTCCCCCTGCCCAACATCACCAGTAAAGAAAATAGCTACTTTTCATTCATTGAGATTATGCACCTCAGGACCCTTGACTAAGGGAATGAATAGGTCCTGCCTATGGAGTACGCCCTGCCTTTAGTCATCGCTATTTCTGACTTCTCCAATTCTCTAAAAGGAAAGTCTGGGCTTACAAAGCAAAGGTTATGTACTGAACTGAGGTCTCATTGCCATGTCAGTTCAACCCCCAGAGCAGTGTGGAGCACCAAACGCGTAGCCAAAGTTTGCTTTTCACAACTGTTATACTAACCCGCTCCTTTTAGGATTATGAGGATACCACACACGCATATAGCACAGGCTGAAAACCTCATTGTTTGGATTTCTTACACACACTGTTGAGTAACTCCACCTGAATAATTAAAAAAAAAAAGTCTGACAGCAAAATGCTCTGTTACTTATTTATTCCTAAATCAGCAAAGTGCTCATGCCAAGTTAAATGCCTTCCACTCTAAAGATTCATTTAAAACTCATAAAAAACAGCCCACTAGCCTGGGTGATAAGAGCGAAGAGGAAAGCTTAGATTCAGTCAGAGAAAGATAAGTATGTTTTCTCTTTCCAAAGGATGTAAACCGGAGTGTCCTTAATTCCCTAGCACTGTTCCACAAACTTCTGTTCCTCAAATACCACCTCCAAGCATTCACCTCTTTTTGCCTCAGCAGTATCTAAATAAATACAGAAACCCAGGAATGTGGGGAAAGTAGACCTCAAACCCACTGCACACACAGTTATCTGTGAGGAAGAACCATGCATTAGAAACTACCTGAACTGCAAACCATTCAAAACTGAACAGCAGCCACCCACAGGCTGAATCAAGGATGGTCCAGGGTGGTGCACAGAGTCATGTGTAGGGGAGTACATTGGCTCTCAAAGCAAGGGGCACAGGTCCAGCCTAGCAGCTAATGCCAGGTTCTGCTTCCCTCTTCTTCATGTCAGCGTTGCAGAGCCAGGCTCACTTCGCTTACACTGTATTGCATCAGTATTGGCCTATCTGCTTCGTGCAAAAGGGACGAGTGGGTGTTCTGGTGCAAGGCTCAAGAAGCTATTTCCCTGATCCTTTCAAAGCTGTGGAAAAATTTATCTCCTCTGAGCACTAGCTGGCCACAAGAAAAGACCATCACAGCAAGTGTGGGTTGCTGGCCTCCCTGGCCCACCTTGATACAAGAGTTCTTGGGAAGCTTACCTTGCCCTAGCCTGCTGGAAGGTTTGTTTCTTTTCAAAGCAACTGCTTGTGGAAACTGTACCTACTTTTAAGATGTATGAAAGGGCTAAAGTCCTTTTCCCCCAGGGTTCAATGACAGGCACTCTTTTCAGTAGACAGCTAAGCTCCTTTGTCCCATCTAATTGTCAGCAGGAGGAGGATATGGCAGTGTCAAGTCCAGATGCAACTGCAGATCTGAGTTTTGCAGGAGACTTTGCCTAAAGCGCGTTTCTCAGCACGCCGCATTCCCCTCCAGCCCATCCACGGTTCTACCGTCATGCCCCCGGACAGGAGATTCGCAGACAGGGGAGTAGGAGGGCACTGGAGAAGACCCTGAGTCCAAACACCTCTCAAAGCCAGAATCATACCCAAGCCCCGTGCTGCCCCCAGCTTCGCAGGCTGAGGTCCTGCTTGCCTCTGCCGCCACCACCAGCCCACAGCCTAACCCCCGCCGCGTCCCTCCAGGTACCAGCTGCACTTCCCAGGGGAATTTCGTGTGAGCGCCTCCTACCCCTGCTGCTGCCCTCCAGACCCTGTGCATCTCTTCCCCCTCCCCGGTTCGCCCCCTTAGCACCCCCTTAGCTTCCGCCCGGGCGGGCGACAGCCCACCCACCCTGCCCGGCCAGCCGCGGCCGCCGCCCCGTACCTGGTTGCCAAAGACGGCGACGGAGCAGGCGGTGGAGACCTCGCGGGAGCCGAACCAGACCGAGGCGATGCGGGAGGGCATGCCCAGGATGAAGACCTGGGCCACGGCGCAGATGACCTGCCCCAGGACGGTGATGGGGAAGAGGTGCGGCTTCAGGCTGCCCAGCTTCACCCAGGCGCCCAGGGCATTGAGGGCCGAGCCGGCCAGGGCGATGAGGCGCAGGCCCCTCTTGTCCAGCAGCCAGGCAACGGGGAAGAGCAGGGGGATGTAGGTGACCATGTAGCTCATGGAGAGCCAGTCGATGGCGAAGGCGCTCACGCCGTAGAAGCGCACGAAGACGTTGTTGATGCTGCCGTACTGGATCCACTGGAAGGCGTTGCACAGGGAGTAGCTGCTGAAGAGCAGCAGCACGGCCCAGCGACGCCGGGACAGCCGCACCTCGGCGGTGGCAGCA
>WAAD01003080.1:94978-126204 GCA_013389945.1 Fregata magnificens
CCCCTCCCCGCGGCCGCCACCACCCCGCCGCCGGGCGGGCGCCCTGCCCTCGGAAAGGCCCGGTGCGGGAGAGACTTCAGTCGTCAGCGCGGAACAGGACACGGACTGACCCAGAACCGTGTCCTGGGGGGAGGCTGTGTGCTTGTGGGCAGCGCCGGACCCCGCCAGAGTTGCCAGGGTGGACACCTGGAGGATGAACCGGTTTGGGGTTTCATTTGGGTTGGCTTCTGATGGTTGTTTTCATGACATGGCACACTACGAAGTGAAAACATCCAATGAAGTCAAAATTGAAACATCTCAATGTGACTGAAGCGAAAGAGCCAAAAGTGATGTTTGTTTTTGTCCTCATGGGGAACTTGCAGTTAATAGAATAGAATCATCGAATCATTAAGGTTGGAAAAGACCTCTAAGATCATCAAGTCCAACCATCAACCCAACACCACCATGCCTCCTAAACTAGGCCCTGGAGTGCCACGTCCACACCTTTTTTGAACGCCTCCAGGGTTGTCGACTCCACCACCTCTCTGGGCAGCCTGTTCCAATGCCTAACCACTCTTTCGGTAAAGAAATTCTTCCTGATGTCCAATCTAAACCTCCCCTGACGCAACTTGAGGCCATTCCCTCTCGTCCTATCGCTAGTTCCTTGGGAGAAGAGTCCAACACCCGCTTCACTACAACCTCCTTTCAGGTAGTTGTAGAGAGCGATAAGGTCTCCCCTCAGCCTCCTCTTCTCCAAGCTAAACAACCCCAGTTCTCTCAGCCGCTCCTCATAAGACTTGTTTTCTAGTCCCTTCACCAGCCTCGCTGCCCTTCTCTGGACACGCTCCAGCACCTCAGTGTCCTCCTTGTACTGAGGGGCCCAAAACTGAACACAGTACTCGAGGTGCGGCCTCACCATTGCCGAGTACAGGGGCACGATCACTTCCCTACTCCTGCTGGTCACACTATTCCTGATACAAGCCAGGATGCCATTGGCCTTCTTGGCCACCTGGGCACACTGCCAGCTCATGTTCAGCCGGCTGTCGACCACGACCCCCAGGTCCTTTTCCGCCAGGCAGCTGTCCAGCCACTCTTCCCCAAGCCTGTAGCGTTGCATGGGGTTGTTGTGATCAAAGTGCAGGACCCGGCACTTGGCCTTGTTGAACCTCATACAATTGGCCTCGGCCCATCGATCCAGCCTGTCCAGTTCCCTCTGCAGAGCCTTCCTTCCCTCGAGCAGATCGACTCTCCCGCCCAGCTTGGTGTCATCTGCAGACTTGCTGAAGGTGCACTCAATCCCCTCATCCAAATCATTGATAAAGACATTAAACAAAACCGGCCCCAGAACTGAGCCCTGGGGAACACCGCTCGTGGCCGGCCACCAGCTGGATGTAACTCCATTCACCACCACTCTCTGGGCTCGGCCATCCAGCCAGTTTTTTACCCAGCAAAGAGTATGCCCAGTATGACTCAGCTCTTGTTTTCCCATTACTTTAGCAACATGCCACTGACAGATTCCTGCCTGGAGATCACTTACTATCTACAGTTCATTTAATTAACATCGTGTTATCTGAATTGTACAAACATTACTCAGCACGAACTTTAAAACGTGGACTTGGTTGCATGCTAGTGCTGTTCAGCTCTTTTCCAGCATTAAACACACAGCTCAAAGTTCACTTGGAAAAATGGGAGTGATGACCTGTCTTTAGGATGTTGTACTCCTGAAACAAAGACTTGGGTCAGAGAATGAAAAAGTGAAGTTTCTCTGGCTTGTATTTACTTTGTGGAATGCTGTCAGAGGTTACTGACGCTGTCCTCTGAAGCAAAGGCAGACACTCAGCTTTGGTGCCTCTATGTTCTTATTCCCCATGCAAGCAAAAAAAAAAAAAAAAAAAAAAAAAGCTTTGGGCAAATTATTCCAAGGAGAGCAAATGTCACCTTAAGTGGTTCTTGCTGTGTATCCTGACAGAGCTCGCTTCTTGTCACCCGCTTGGGTTTCCTACTACCAGCAGAGTGGCCAGGAGCACAGCTGGAGACAAGCAAAGCCAGTGCAGCCTTCCCGATGTGCTCTTCTGAAAGCACTGCAAGGCAGAGCTGCAAACCTTCCTACTCTTCCACCTCCTCAGCCCACAGCTTTGCCAGTGAACCTCCAGCCTCACCTCGGATGCTCGTTATGACAGTACAACTTAATCATAATGTAAGCCCTTTTACATAATAAACAAGAAAGGCAAATTGAGAAGCAAGAGCCAGAAAAGAGGTTTTCAGTCCCATTTATTATCAGGTTAGGCACCCAAAGTTACTCCAAGCTTTGTACTGAGACAATAGAAAGAACAGAGGAATTTGTTCTAATAAATTTGTAATTTAAATGTATCAGGAATGCAACAAGTGAGAGCGTGCGAAAAAAGCGCAGAGGTGAAATGGAGCAGGAAAGGGACTGTCATGGTCCAACAGCTGCTTAGTCTGAGAACTCTGAGGATATAACAGTAAAATAGTACAGAAAATTAACTTTTAGATTAATCAGATTTGAAAAGGTTTTTACAAAATTCTCCACAATATTATAAAGAAATCAAAGTTACCCAGAGGTAATCACTATCATTGACTAAAGAGTAGTCGAAAAGCAAAGATCAAGAAAAGAAATCAACAGGCAATTTTTAGAAAGGCAAACTGGGTTTGCTCAAAGCAGCATCATTTATTAATAAACCCGAAAGCAGAGCGAGGAGTAAAATTTGCAGATGGTAAGACATTATGTAAGTTACTCAAGACTAACTTAAATATGTCACCTACATGTTGTATTTAGGTCTGTATGACTTTAGGACTGTAGCTTTAGCTATCTGTAGCTGAAAGTGTTATCACAGTCCATGGGTCTTTAGTTTGCGAACTCGGATAAATGCAGGATAATGGAGTTAGGTACTGTATGGCAGTCTGCTGTAGTCAAAGGTCCCTAGGCAGCAGAGAGGAAGATACCAGTGACTAGTGGGGATTGAATGTGGTTTTCAGGCTTAGGTCACAGAAAAAGAACAAGCTGAAAGAGTATAAAGAAAAAACCCAAGGAGTTGAGGAGACACTATGATACATTAGGAAAACACTGAGAACAGTTAAATTTCTTTACATGTGACTAAAAAAGAGCACACACATAGGAAATCTTTAGATATATGGGAGAGGAATAAGAAACACGCGTTGGGTCCTTTGCCTCCCACCAGCCCTACTCCAAACTGGAGTCAGAACCAGTCTGTTGTTTTGAGTTGTGTTTTAGTCCCACCTTCAGCTCCTAAATGTCTCTTGAAAATCCTCAGTTTTACGCATCACCAACAAAAAGTCCGTAGCAAGCCAGAGCCTGCCAAGCAAGGAGCCATTTGCTGGCACTAAACCGATGGCTTAGTCCAATCAGAAAAGTCAAATGGTAAATCAAGAATGACTAAAACACAGACCCTGCTGAAAATAACAGCTGAAAGCAGACGGATGAAAGTAGCGCCCAGCTTCTGGTGACTGCAGCCTGTCAAGTGAACATGAGCCAGGCAGGGAAGCAACCCTGGCTTCCCCAAAGCCGATTAAGTAAATCTGATTTTCATACCTATAAACCCACACTTCCCAGAACTCCTCTCCTCTGATTTCAGGGCTCTTTTGTTTTGTTTCTGGCTCTGTGAACTGTTCAATCATCCCTTTATATCGTTTGCCAGTTTCTGGACCAAAATAAAACCCCTGTGCTTTGCATTTCTTCCTCTCTCCATCGCCGCATCTGTTTCTACTCAGATGAGCCTCTTTCCCTTCTTGAAGCAATGCAGCAGCTGCTTTTGGATTTCCCTCATCAGAGCATCTTTATATAAAAACTTCTTAGCCACGAAAAATTATTTATGTTTCAGGACAACCCCTTGAAGTGGATTTTAAAGCTAGTGGGAAATCTCCTTTACATGGAGATTGACACAAGTGCTAAAAAGGTTACAGGATCCTGTAGGCAAAAGTATTTGTGAAGGTTGGAAGGCACTGTACCAGAGGCAGAAGCAAGGCCCAAATCAAATGTAATGGTACAGGCCATCAGATAGAGCCTAACATCTCTGGCTTCCCTACTGATCTCAAGAAATCCAGCTTCTGACACTCTTGGAATATACTCTGCCTCTATGACCAAGGACTACATGCAATCCCTGTATGTTCTGTAAGGACTGAAGAATATGCCTTGGAACAAGCTTGGTTTTCTCAAAGCCCACCCAATCAACATAAACGCTAGGGGTGGTGCTGGCAATGACAACCAAGCTTTCTGATTTCTAGTGGTTGTCAACAGGCCTCAGTGACAAGCAAGGCCATAATGAATGGGTGGTGGAAATTGGCTTGGAAGGTGTGCAGAAGGCACATTAGAAAATTATTGTGAAAAGAATAATTCCTTGATGCCTTTTCTCTCCCACACTGGATCAGAGGTCCAAGGAGTAGGTGGGCAAAAGGTGAAGGTTGCCAGGGAAAAGCAGGCACTCAGGGACCTACTGGATCTTCCAGCCATGCAGTTCCTGCAGAGGCTTCAGAGTATGCTTAGGCTCCCTTTAAATGGGAAGTATCTAAGCTCACAGGATGTCCCTTGCTCTCAAACACACAGCATTGTGATTTGTCCCTCTAAATCTCATCACTGCACTTAGAAGGCCTAGCTAGTGCAGCTCTTAGGTGGCTCTATCACATTTTGGTTGATAGGATTAAGGTCTAGAGAGATGTCAGAAGATCTCCCAGTCTATCCCACACACTGTTTCACAACAGACATTGCAGGGAAGATTACAAGATCTTTGTTGGTGGAGGAAGAATGTTTTATATTGCGTTCAACACCCAAACAGCTTTAGCGGAGGCCTTCACAAGTCAGATAGTTGTATCATTAGACCAAACAGCAAGACTCGAATAGCTGGCAGAACCACTCACTTCTTCTGGGTCACACCTGGACGCAATGCACAGCTGGAGACACACCCTGCAGAGCTGGCTGGCAAGGGCTGCAGTGTTGGACAAAGGCAGCGGTGTTCCTCTATAGAGCAGGGAAGGCTGCAAGCCCTCTGCTGGCACCTATAGCTTTCTACATCCCAGGAGCCACCAGAAAGCAGGACCCAGCGTACAGCTTATAAATGCAGTGGATTAGTTTATTACTGTAGGTTAGATACACAGTTATTTTGATACTCTAAACCCTTATGAATCTTTCCTATTACATTTCCTGTGTAAAGACCTGGGGACACATACAGTGATGGACAACTACATGTAACAGTGCAGCATGCAGGCTCTGCAAGCATTCAAAATTTTGCAAAAATTACCTTCCTCTACACAAAACACGATGGCTTAGTTGCACAATCTAAAATCCCATCTAGAGAAGACTGCAGACCTCAGAACCACCAAAGCTGTGTAGGGGATAACTTTGAGCATCAAGAAAGTTTAAGGCCTTTCAAAAGCATACCTCAAGGAAGGGAAATAATGTTTTGCTACCCTTCAGCACCTCTCATCTGTAGCTCTCGGAGAACTTCACTAGGGATGCATCACCTACATCTATTCTAGAGGGGAAACAGGGGCACAAAGAGTTAAGGTGATTTGCCTGTGGCCCTGCCAGGAGTAGAGCTGTTGTTCCTGACTGCCAGTCTGACACCTTCCAACCTTGGCTGCAAGGGCTTGTCCAACAGCAGTTTGAACTACCACCTCTTTACAGATCTAACCTCCCTGTTCAAAGCCTGGCTTTAAGACAGCAATGGCTTTAATTTAACCCCTTCCAGTTCAGGTGTTATGTTTGTATGGATGAATCATGTAGGTCTGAACTGCAAAGAGTACATGGGAGGGCATGGCTGAAGTACTAATGTTCACAGCTGCCTTCTTGCAGCAAGAAAAGGGCGTAAAAAGGAGTGCACGGCATGGAAGAGCATTTGCAGCCATGGTACCTCAGATGTGCTGGTTGTTGGTTAGTGCACACCCCTCGAGACACAGCGCGGTTACGCTACCTCTGCATGGCCTTCTGCAAACAGATATCAACTTGCTCTGCCCCATGCTCTGATCTGGCCGGATGAGAACCAGCTCTAATCCAAAAAGCAGTGTAACTGTGGTTAGCCTGCTGCACTGCTTAAGCATCTAAGCCCAGCTCTCAACCTTTGCTTGTGAAAAGCTGTGGAGATATAGATAGTTGTGAGGAGAGCCATGCATAGGCTCTGTTTGCTCGGTCATTGGAGCAAACCCACCTCACTCCTCTGCTGTGCACCAGGCACGCACATGGGACATAAAGATTTCTTTGCTCAGCTCAGAATAAAAGAAGTGAAAAAAGAGCCAGCTAGACTCAAAACTCAGCCACAGTCTAGATTTACATCCCCAGTCCAGATCAGGGTCACAGATTAACCCCAAATACCAAAAGCCCGAAGTATATAAGCCCTTCTTACTCAGCATCCTCCAGCCTCCATCTCAGTGAGTCATACCAGTTCATGCCAATGACACAAAAAAGGTTTTCATCTCCTAATGCTTGCAGCTGGCATTAATTAATAATTAAAGAGTGCTGGAAATGTGCACGGCTCACTGCTGAACTCAGGCATGTTCCTCTTCCTCCTCCCACTCTCACTGCAGCAAAAGAGACAAACCTGGGTCAAGTCCTGGGGACCAGGGCACCATACCATCACTGTTGTGAGGGGAGAAAAATTGATTGCGTCTTAGGAAAGGGTACAGAACCGGTGCAGGAGTTGGGAGGAAGGTGTGCTCTCTCTGTGTGGACGTCTCTGAAGCAGTAGGACTCTCAGCAGCTGGCATCTGCAACCTCAGCTGCAAGAATAGTTATGGTCTTATGTAGTAACCTTAACGCACTGGTTGTAACCCTGCCCTGGCAAGAAATGAATATACATTCCCTACTGTTTAGTTGGGTAGATTTTTGATTAACCTAAAATACTTTATGTATGCACGTGTTGCTGCCTCACTGCTCAAACCCCCTGCAGATCATTAATCAATAAAGTGGCAACAACACGGCAGAAGAAGAACCCAAACAAAGTGAGCACAGTGCTGTTTGCTAGGAGAAAGTCTTGCCATTTCATGCCATGCTTTGCTTTTATCTTCTCGCCAGCTTTTGATTCATAAAAATACTTTGTCTCTTAGCAGTGATTCCTGATCTTCTTTGATCTCTGCATGCTGAAATTTTAGCACCCAGACAGCATTCTTGTATGACAAGCACTGCTTTGGATACTATGATCATTGTAAGAGGCAGAGAGAGGGTCTCTTTTGTGGGCTGCTGCTTTGGTTCAGTATGCAGGAGATTATCCTCTTGCTGATGCAGGCTGGCAGCACTAACAGAAGTGAATTTGGAGTTGGAATTTGCAAAACAAGTGCATGAATACTGTGGAGCCACAGCAAAGCGGGCAACAGAGCTGCTTAGTCTGCCCTTTGCCAAACTGAAGATGTGCCTCTACTTCTCTTCTGACTCCACACATACTGTGCTTGGGTATTACCCCTTCTCCTGTCCCTCAAGAGGGAAAATTCACACGTGAATCAATTTAGAGGGAGGGCATCATAGTGATGACAGCTGGGATCATAACAGCTCCATACAGTAGGATGAATGCACCTTCCCCTGGACTGGCTGGCTCTGTGTCTCCCCACCTTGGCACCTGGCACATTGGGACCCTGCAGCTGAGCTGAGGAGGATGAAGCAGGAAGGGAATACCAGGCATAAAAGATTGCCCTGGGCTTCTCATCTGGGGAGCTACATTAAGCTTAAGTCAGCACCAATTGTCATATCTTTATCTTACCATAGAAGCAGCCCTGAAATACCTGATACCGAGTGCTTGTAAAGTGCTGAGCCTGTGCTTTTAGGGGGATGGAAAGGGAGAAAATTACTGCACCCTCCATGTTTTGTGACTTGCTGTCCTTCTGCACAGGGTTGCCAGGATGCCTTGATCCGTAGGAGGTATTGAGATCCAGTGAAGGCCATAAAGGAAAATGTAACTCTCATGTCCCCTGGTTCCCATCTCCCCCCTCTGATTGTATCAACAGATGTTTGCCACACACCTCTGTTTTGTCTGCAGAAAAGACACCAGCCAGCAAGTAAATGTGGAGGCAATGGCCACTAAGGCTTGAAAAGCACCCATGGCAGCTGCCTCCTGGTGCCACCTTCCTGCCCTCACTGCTCTAACAGCCCCAAACCATTGGGCTTTTGGCTGGCTTTGCCTAGTATGAGTCCTCAGCAGAGCCCCTGGGACAAGGCCACTGGGCAGAAATCCAGCCCAAGTGCTTCTACAAAAGCTTTTCTGGGTATCAAGACACCAAAATCCACCGTTCTCATCTCAGGTCTTGGTGAAGGTGATTATAGTTCATCAGGGCTGCAGCCAGGTCTATGTTTATTTAAGCAAGTAGCTGTTACCCGTCGACCTGTGATGCTTCCCAGTGCTTAGTCCCCACATCCAGCCCAGCACTGCCTGCACACGGCTCGGCAAGCTCCATGGGAGCTGGGGAAGGTGGGGGACACTAAGCCAAGCTCCCCACACCCTCGCGCAGCAATGGCAACATGCTGGGACCACAAAGCAGAGCTGGCCCCTGGCCCAAGCTACGAGATCATTGGCCAAGGGAGACCACAGCCCTGCGTTTCTGCTTGGACCTTGACATCTCCCTTCAGGCAGCCTTACTCAACCCTTGCACATTAACCCACACACATTAACCTTGAGCCTCCCAATTCTTTCCCTAGTCTCTGGCGATAGCCAGGCTAACCTTCAAGCCAGCTCTGCCATAGGGGAGCGCAAAGAGGAGGTTGCTGAGAAGTGCGGTTGCAGGCTGGGAAAGCTCAGCCTTTGCCCAGCAGAGGCCAGTACAAACATAGTATTTCGGCAGGCTGTGCTTGCAGGGAAGAGCTGTCTCTCTACCTGGCCTTCCCCGGCTCGAAAACAGTCTCTCAGCCTCTTGTGAGCCCTCATCTCTTTACTGCTTTGAGAGAGCTTTTCAGTGAGGGACTATGTAGTGCAACAGAAAGGCACTGACATCCTACGTGGGTAGGGACAAGCTGCCACAGGCCCAGCCATCACCCAGTTTCTCCCCTTGTGTGCCCAGAAGCATGCCCTTCCCTTGGAGCAGCAAGCCGCACGTGCTCCTGGAGGCTGGGCATGGCCAGATAATACTCACACAACCCTTTAGAATGCCAGATGCCATGGAAATGAAGTTCAAGAGGAACTGCATTGCAGGAGGAGCAGACAATCGAAAGAAATCAGGGATGATTGCCCTGGGCACCACCCTGCCCTTTGCTCCTCATTTGAGCTCATTAACAGTTCATTTACTGACAACAGTGAGGGTCACACCAGAGGACAGGCACTTGGCTACTTTGAAATCAAAACTAGTTGCGTGAGAAGCCTTGAGTAGATGCCAGGAGCCTGGGAAAGAGAAGCAAGAGACAGCACCGTACAGAAGTGAAGGAATCTCCTCACATAGCCTGAACAAGCAGCTTGTGCAGCTCTGCAAATACCCTCAGGAAAAGACATTTTTCTCAGCGACTGGTTGAAAGGGCTGGTGGCCCTGAAAAGATATGTTGTCCCTTGTTGCTTGGGCACTAAGGACGGTCTCCCAGGGGAACCATTCTTCATAACAAAGAGAGACCACATCCGAGACACCTAACAATCACCAGAAGCAACCAAGAGGTCAAAAACCACTTCAACCGTGCAGATCATCTTCTGTGATCAGGTTTTTGAGGGCAAGACTGGGGCAAAGACAAGTCAGATTGGAAGATGCTCCCTTAGCACCTACACATACACCCAGTGTTTGGCCAAAACGGCTGAGCACAATGCTGCTTAGAGGCCTTCCAGCTCACAGCCAGCCATGCAGAGGAAGGGCACCTTAACTGATGATGCCAAGACTATTGTTTAGGTTCTGGAGAGGATGTTGTTGCAAACCCATCTCCCAGTCTCACCACTTACCACTTATTTTCGTTCTGAGTCGCAGTAATAAGTCTGAGACGTTACCAGTGAGTAGTCTAGCAATTCTGTGGGCATTACACAGAACCCCACCCAGCCTGCAGGATCTCAGACTTCGACAGCTCTGCAACAAAAATATTGGCTTCATGTCATTGTGGGCATAGGTTATACATATACATCAGGGTAGGACCTTCTCCATCTGCAGTGAAAACCAAGCTTAGCATTTTATAGCCATGAGAAAACACAAAGGCTCGCAGCAAGGATGGAGATTTCTCGTTATCGTAGGCAATACTGTGTTTTAAGTCAGTGCAAGCTTTGCTGGGGCTCTGTTGCATCCTCCAGTGAGGAGCATGAGCCTGTGGTGCCCTGCACAGCAAACCCCAAGCGAGGTAGCAGTAACTTTCTTCTCTGATTCTGTGTAACCCAGGAAGTATGGGAGCATCAGAGCCCTAAGGAACAGCAAGTGAAAAATCTGGGAGCAAACCCACCAGAAGCTGAAGGAGCGGAAGTGGAGCCTGTGAAAACAAGCTCCTCTAGAGCTGCAGCTAGTTGTCTCTCCCAGGCTTAAAGAGCCAAATCCCAGAGAAATGCAGTTTGGGAAGGGCCTTTGTAGTCTGGGTGGCTCAAAGTATGGCCTGTGTGGGGGACCAGCAGCTGTGGTTGTTGTACCGATGGATGGGGCAAAGCCTACTGGTGTGAGATCTAGCAGAGGGAGGTGATGTAAGACACACTGAAATTGCTCCTGCTGCTTTTTTGTGAACGCAGTTAGAATTTCTTTGCTGCCCATAGATGTATTCTGCATGTCCTGTATGCGGAAACCCAGCTGCCCGGCTGGAACAACCACCATCCTCCCCTATGTGTGAGCATCCCCCTCGGGGTGGGAGACAGAGCTGCACAGACAAGGACCAGTGCAATCACCCATTGCCTCAGCACTGCTTTTGTAGGGTGGTAACACCCAGGCCAGTGTGCCTCCCATGCCAACCAGGCATCCCTGGCCACAGTGCTTCCCATGCTGGCACAGAAGCTGGAAGCAGGAGGTTCACAAGCCTCTTAACAGGCTGTAGCAGGAGAAATCGCAGTGCTACCTGCACCTCTCCTGAGGACAGCTTGCTGAGGCATGGCAGTGTTTGGTTATCATCCCACTAGTGTGAACCAGAGAGAGAAAATGGGCACGGCACAGCACATTACAGACTTTTCCCAACCACTCTTGAAGGCTATGATGATGGGCCAAAACCCATCTGGAAATGTGCCGCTTCTCTGTGCCTGAAAGAAGGATGTCTACAAATTGTGTCCATTTAGCTCAGTTAAAAGCCTATGTCAGCAGCACTGCTTGTGGTACCCTATGCTGAAAAAGTTGCAGCTGATGCTCCTTGGAGACGGCAACAGTCCTGAGCCAGCATTAGCAGCAGGACCTGCAGTGACAGGTGGCCTTCAGCCTTGTGTATAGGGCGGGGCTGATAGGTGGACTGCTGGCTGGTGGGGTGTTAGGTGCAGAGACCATCTGTATGGACCAGCTTGTGTTTCCACTAGATCAGACCCAGCAGAACTAATCTACTCTTCACTGACCTTTCAGGTTTCATCTGCCTCAATGCATGAGGTAGTGCAGCAGCCTTTTGTGGAGCTGTGACTGGCGGGGAAGGGGAAACAGCATAGGCTTATAGCAGGGTGTCTTGGAGCAAGGGTCCTGCTAGGTCCTGCTTCCCCTGTGCACTCCAGCACAGCATCACCACCCCCCTCCATGCTGCGATGCTCCTTCCCAGCTGCACCACTGGTCAAGCTGAAGGCTCCACCAGCCCACCAAGACCCGCACATGAGGTGACACAATAAGGCAGTGCATGTCCACACTTGCAAGGGGAGCATGTGGAGGTCTAGCCATCAGCAGCAGGGAGATGAGGGGGTCAGCAGGGAAGAGACCTGTGATGCTATGTGGCACGTCAGACTCATCAGCCAGGTCCAGCCCTGCAGCAAGGAGGGACCCATCTCCCCGAGGGACACCATCACCCCACAAACCATTGCTCCCCAGCCTGCCCAATCTACGCACATGGGCCCCCCTTCTAAATGTGGGGCTCCAGCTGCTGGCCCTGGATTAGACACCAGCACACACAGGGCTGTTCCCTGGACTTCAAGCTCTCCCTTCCTGCTGCCTGCATCCTCACTGTGTCATGCCAGGCCTTAGGAATGGCTTATGTCCTATTTTGGAAACAAAGAGTTAAGCATTTTCAATCTTTATTTTACAAAAATAAACCAGTTTTGCCCTGGTACTCTGTGGCCCCCAACCTTCCCCTCTGCCCCTGCTCCCGTTCCTCTCCCTGGAGCTCCAGCTGTTGCGTGCCGCAGCCAGCCACTTGCGCGGAGACTGCCGGTGCGCATGCTCCTGCGAGCGTCCCCAAGCAAGCACCAGAGAAGGAGGTTGGTGCCCTTTTGCAAATGCCTCCTCTTCCCAGGATCCAAGCTGGAAACTGCCTGAAGATGCCTCCTGGTGGCTCTGCCATTTCTGCACAGGGAGCAAGTCTTAGGCAAGTCACTCAGAGTACACACTTTGAGAAGGGGTGTCCGTCCGTCCGTCCCTCTCCCTTGGATGGAAAAGCGAGCCCCACGGAGTTGCTTCTTGCCATCGGTGGAGCCGGCAGGCTGCTGTCCCGCTGGCTGGCTCAGTGCTGGAAGCGTGGGGAGCTGATGTGGGGCTGGTGGAAGGAGTGTGTGGCGTAAAGCACTTCTGGAGGCGGCGGAGGGGATGTCAGGATGGAGCAGAGCGGTTCATGGGAGCTCAGCATCGAGGCAAAGTGCTTCATCTCCTCCGTCAGCTGCTTGATCTCCCGGCGCAAGGCAGCGTTCTGCCTCTCCAAGTCTTCACTCTCCTGAAGAGACAAAACCACAGGGGCTTCCTCAGCACGGGAGCCGCAGGGATGAGCTGGGGACATGGGGGTTCGCGGTCCTGCGCCTCTCTGCCCCGCAGAGTTTCCAGAATGACATGTTTCCGGTAAATTCGGTACAGAGCCGTGCCTGGGCAAACCCCCCTCCCCCAGCTGGCCAGGCCGGGCGCGGGTGCGGACGCGATGCTGGCGGCCCCAGCCGCGCTCCCCAGCCCCAGCTTACGAGAAGTGACTGTGGCGTGCTCCCGCCCAGGCTTTCTCGCTCCCTCTCACGCACACGCACACCGCCCGGCCGCTTCCCGGGCCGCCCGTCAGGGGGGAGGGCACGTTGAATAACCGCCGACTTTAACCAGAAAACCACCTGCCACAGGAAACCTGTCATTGCCCTGGAAAGAAAAGACTCACTGCTTCCTGCTAGCAGCCGGGGAAACCAGCGGCACGGTGGGGAGGAGGGGGAGACGCTTGAGTCAGAAGAAAAGAGAAACTGAGGCCTCAGAAGAACTGAATTAATACTGTTATTAATGAGAATAACAATAAAGGGGTTAATAATCATGCTCAGCCTTGTCTCAACAATCCGGAGAGCATCGCAGCCTTTGCTAGCTCTACTGCTGCTGAAGTGAAGCCAGCTCCAGGCTGGAGCATCCCAGGCACCGACCAACCATGGAGCCAGCAGCCTGGCCAGGACCAGAGGAGGGAAGGAGGATGTGGCAGCAGGGTCTGCAAACCCAGCCGAGACAGCTAAAGCGGGACTTGCCGCTCTGAGGTCCTGGAAAGCTGTACCACCACCTCAGCAAAGTGAACCTGTCACCCCTCCACTCGCCCCTCTGCTGCCACACTGACTTCTGACGGTGCACCCTCTGCGCACAGGTTGAAACACACCCAGCAGTTACAGTGGCTGTCACAGGAGGAGCTCGCACAGCAAACGAGCATCTCTCAGACATGACTAAATGCTTCGGAAATCATGACTGACGTTGAACTCAGGAGCTGATGGGAATCACCCAAGGGCCGGGAGCCCCAGCCTCCCCGTGACTCATTCCCCTCAAAACACAAGCTACAAAGTCCTGGGGCAGATGGAGCTGCTGGCTCCTTTCATATCACCATAGCTTAAGCTGAGCTATGCTCTTCTGGGCAGAACCACATCAGAGAAGCAAAGTCCCTGATGCAGAGCCAACCAAAGGCAAAGAGCACTCAGGGAATCAACCCGGGAGCAGCAGGGGGACACTGTCCACCAGGAATTGGAAAAACATTAGCAAAAAATTCACCATCCATCCTCTACTTGTCTCCCTGCATTTCTCCAGCTGCATGCCAAGATCCTCTCTGTCTGAACCAAACTGGGCTTAGACCCCCTTGCTCCCATCCCCATGGGAAGGCAAGGAGTGTGTGCTATCAATGCTAGCTGAGCAGTAGTAATCTCGTAAGCAAGTGGTTTGTCATCTGCTCTAAGAAGAGCAGCCCAGTTCTTCTTGGTGCACAGCTAGGCAGAATTTTCCTGGGGGAGGATCAGAGCCCATATTCACCTCTAGGATTACTTTGGAGAGAGCAACAACCCCAAGGAAAGGGTGTTTCTTCACCCCTCTCAGGCACAGTTGCCCAGAGCCATCACTGCTCACAGACGTAATGCAATCAAGCCTAGCGCCGTGTCAGCTCTAGAAGGATCATCAGCTACTGACAAAAGAGTGAAATCTCTGTCTTAAACCCAGCTCCAACCATGGACTGAGGGCACTATGTAAGGAGGAAGGTTCAGGACCAGCTTCTCAAGAATTCTTCCCCAAAATGGGGATCTGGGGGAATATGAAGACCACTAAGTCAAAGGATGGTTTTCTGAACATGAGCCCAACTACCATTTTTCAAAGGGCAGCCAAGCCCAGCGCAGGGATAAAGATGGTCTTTGCCCACTGCAGGCTACGTGTTCTGCATCCTGCCCGCCAGTGCACAGGATTGCGCACACATTGTGCCTAAGGCACATAGGACTGCACTTACCAACGTGCAAAATGCAAAGGAGCCAAGCCACTGACCACACACTCCTGCCCAAACACACACAGTCAGAAGTGACCATCCCTCCTGAAAAGCAGAGGCCTAATTCTTCACACTGGGAAGAGCTGCAGGGGTGCCCATGGTGCCACAGGAGGAGTAGGACAGCAGGGTGAAACCAAAGGAGGGAAAATCCATGCTAAACAACAGGAAAAAGCCTCCAGGTACCATACAGTGTTCAGATGTAGAAAGGGATACAAGCACTACCATGGAGACATTTAAAAATATTAGAAAATTATTAATATTTATCTACACTGTGTAGCGTCTCAGGGAACAGACCAGAGGAGATGGCCCATTCAGCTCCAAATTGCACCATCATCCATACCAATGAATACAAAGCACTACCGTCTCAGAAAAGCATCCTTGTACACTGTTACACCGCTGCATAAGTGATGGCATGAAGCACAAACCCCGGGAGAGCCAGCCTGGGCGAGTCTGTACTTTCAAAGAGCTTCTGACTGAGCCAGTCAGAAGAGGTTAGGAAAGGAAATCAGTAATGTCAGACTGAGAGATAAAGATGGATTCAAAACTAGCTGCAAAACTAAATGCTTCAGTGGCAGTCGTCCTGGGCTGTATGCTCTTGCTGAGAGCGCTGACTCCTACATCCTGCCCTGGCCTCACTTTTCCTGTCCTACCTCAACTGAGCATCTCTGCTCCGAGTCCCCAGGGGAAAAGCACATTGTCCCCTATATGAGCCCTCAGTGCCGGGGACAGGGAAGGGTGGGAGTGCTCACCAAGTGCAGCGTGTCTGCTTTCTGGGTCTGCCTCAGGCGGCTCTTCTGGGCAGCGATGCGATTCTTCTCCCTCCTTTGGACTTTCCTCATGTCATCAGAAGAGTCCTAGGGAAACAAGGCATGGAAATGACTGGGGCATCTGCTCCCTCACCCTGCTCCTGCAGGGCAGTAGGTGGGAAGGGGACACAGCAGATAACATCATTGAAGCACAGAACATGGGATACACACCCTCAGCAACAGGATAAAGCCATATCCCAGGGATGTGTGGTGGTTTTGGCATCCCCATTGCCAGGAGCAGCAAGTTTGATACCCTTGGGAATCCTGGCACAGCTGGGAAATGACACTCTACCTTCACCAAGACACAAATCTGGGATATAGCTTGAGGGACCACCAGAGTAAGGACCTCTGTCCGGAACAGAGACAATTTTAATTCCTTGTACAGAAAACCTTTCCCTTCCCCGTCTCTCTGCAGGGATACGGCACTGCAGACATTCCAGCTCTTCGGCTAAACCATCTCTCCAGAGATTCAGCCTGTGTTTTCCTCCTTTTATCCCTGTAGGTCCCACCCCCTCTCTGTCACCCTCCTACCTCAGGCTTTATTTGTTACAGACCCTTATAGTGCAATATGGCCCCTGCTTTGTTCAACTAGCCAGACTCAGAGCTTTTGGTTTTTTCCCCAGATGTCATTTGCTCCAACTCTCTGAACTCTGTGCTTGCTCTTTTCTGGAGTCCCTTGATAGCAGTGCCTGCAATGCTGACTGCAACACTCCCAAGGCCCTTGGGCAGGGGAGAGCACAGGTCTCCAGGCTCCAGGTCACGAGTTTCATGCAGCAGCCACTCTCTGCTGAGATCTGGTCCTGCTGCTGCCTTCTGACAGTTGAAACCGTCAGACAGACTCTTTCATCTTCTATTTTCATATTGCACTGCCTCTTTTTGTGGACTCTCTAACATTCACACCACCACTTCTCCACAGGACTACAAAACTCAGCCACAAAAGTTATCTTCCCAGCCCATCAGCCTGTCCACATCCTCTTCCCCCTCCACCCCGCCCAAGAGCTTTTCTTTTCTTTGAACTTAACCGTTTTATCCTTGCCTTCAATACCCTACTCATGTCTCAGATATGGCAGCTCCCACATCCTGCACCAAGTCCAGTCACTATCCTTTGGCAACCCCTGTGCTTTATCCCCTTCTCTAGCAGGATGCCTCCCCATTCCTGGCTGCAAGCCCAAAATCATCTGCCCTGATTATCCCCAAGATTTCTGAGCAAAGTCTCAGGTACTTGCCGTTGTTGCCAGCCCTAGAGAAATGGCAAATGGCAGATATAATAAAGCTTAGCCAGAAAAGGCAGTGGAAATACCTCGAACTTGTGTCAGTATCTGCCAGCAAAAGACCTACCATTAAGGTACTCCATGCAACAAAACAAAATCCCTCTGTCAAGTATTACTGAGACGAAAAACCTCTGAGGTTGAACAGAAGAGAAAGCAGACTGAAAGTGGCAGGGCTTTTCTGGGTCCCGAGTGCTGTCCGTGGCAGCGGGAAGCAGGCAGGCTGCCCCTGAGCTGTCCTGGTCCATGGCGAGGAGGTGCATGCTCAGGCTCCTCGCCAGAGCACTGACTCTCATGCTGAAGCTTCCTGCCTGCTGCCTGCACGGCGTGTATCGCAGGGCCCACCGTGCCCAGGGGTCCTGGCTCCCCAGTTGCCCCTGGTGTAGCCCCAGGTAACCGGGCCTCCTCTCTCAACCTGTACCCAGCTTGGTGGCTGGGGCTTCTGCCAGGGCTCTCAGCTCAGTCCCACATCCCTCTCCCCACAGCTGTTCCTAGAAAGCCCCGCCATACTGCACTGTGAAAACGCCAGCGGTGAGTGCCACCCTTCCTCCTGCCCACCCATAGCCCACTCCAAAGGACTGTCCAGCTGGGGAGAGCTGGGGAAGGGTCCCCGCTTTACCTGCTTGCTGGGAGGGGGAGACTGGCTGAAGCTGCTGGAGTCACTGCTGTCGGAGCTGTGGGGCATGGCTCCCGTCTCTGGCTCCCAGGGTCTCTTCAGCTTCCTTTGGTGCTCTTGGTATGCCTGCCTTCTGTCTTGCTTCCCTTCCCTCTGCCCTGCCCTCCTCTGTCCCCCCTGAGATGGCCCTTGGCTTCCCAGCTCTTGCCTGTCCCAGATGCACGCTGTCCTCCTGCCCCACGCTCTGCCACTTTCTCTGCCTCTCCTCTTGGAGCCTCTGCACCTTCCCTTTAGGTCTCGGCCTCCTGTGGTTTCTCAGAACCTCGGGGATGTAAGCTGAAAGTCACGTGGCCGGAAACTTTAAGGCGAAGAAGAAAAGTTACAGAAGAAGAAAAAAGAAAAAAAAAAAAAAAAAAAGAAGAAGAAAAAAAAAGCACATCTGGGAAAAATGAGCTTCAAAATAGCCTGAAAAACCCCCGAAAAACACCTTCAGGCGGTTGAAAAACAGCGAGATGGGTTTTCTCTGAGACAAACAGCAGAGATGGAAAGGAAGAAAAGCCCCGGCTCCGGCTGCGAAACCTGGACCCTCAAAGGAGGACAGTGCGGAGGAGGTGCTGCTGGGAGCCCCAGAAATTCCAGGGGTGCTGCGCACCATGCCAGCCCTGTGCAGGCAGGAGGTCGGTCCAGCCCCAGGCAGCCTCCGCCACCCCAGCCCAGCCAGGGAAATTCCCAGGCAGCCACCCACCTCCCCACAACCCACCCACCCCCTCCTGCCGCCCCCAACACCGTTGACGTGGGTCCTGGGGAGGGGATGGGTACCCTCAGCAGGTGCCACGTAAACGCTGTTTGTTCAGATGGCTCGCATGTGTACGATGAAGCACTAGTCCCACCTAAGAAGAAAGGCTCGGGATTGTAGAACATTTGGACTGGTTTTGGTAGGACTGGTATTTTCTATAAGGCAAAGCTCTTTATCACTTTAAAACATTCATTAGTACCTCATCGCTGGCCCATAAGGGGAAGATCAACCCTGGGATACAAATTAAAGTGCTATAAATGTAATGGTCTATAGACCCAGAAGCTAAACCTGAGACCTAATTCCCACTCCACGCCATGGTATGAGCTTGGCTACACCCCAGGGGATGTGAGACTGTCATGCAGGGGTCCTGACTCCCTGCCTGCTCCCTTCCAGCCCCCTCTCACCACAGCTAGCAGCAGAAGAGGTGGGACAGGACTATGGGGAGACAGAGGCATTATGGCACATTGGAGGTTGCTTTCTTGCTATTCTCCCTCTGCCAGCACCCAGCTTGGACATGGCCCATGCAGACAGCAGCAAAGAGCAGCTGCTTTGCATCCCCTTGTTTCTCCCCTGGTCTGTGCTGCGTGGGACTTACTTCCATCCTTAGTACAAGCCTCGGCAGACTGAGGACATGCAAGCAGCCGCTGGGACAGCAGTACTTCAGGAGTGCCCTCAGGGCACTCCATACTAGCAGCTCTGGAGGTGACAGTGCAGGAGCAGGGAGTGCCAAAGCAGGAGCCATTTGCTTTCTGATCTGCTCACGTCGCCAGAGCCAGCAGGTTGAACTGGGGCCACATGCCAACAGACTCTCCATTCGCAGACAGGAGCACACGTCTTTGGAGCGGCTAAGTTCTTGCACGTGCCATGAGAAGCAGACACAGAAACAGGCATGAACCCATCCACAGCAACCCACTCCTGTGAAAAGCAGCAATTCCCAGTTCCCGCTTACTGGTTTTCATTGCATATTGGTGTTTTGGTTGAGTTTCTCCTGCCTCAAGCAGGAGCAGCGAGCAAGTCTCAGCAGCAGCGTGTCAGCAAGGGCACTTGAGATGCAGTTGTCATTAGGGCAAAAGTATTGGCAGCTTTGGGTTTGCAGCCTTATTACAGCACAGAAAGCACACGTGCAAAGGAGCGCATGCTTGGAGCACAGTGCAAACTTGTGTGGGCATTGCTGGCATTTCTTCCCAGCCCTGCCGCTCATGGAGACAACACAGGGGCAAACACGGCCAAAAGCAAGAACCATGTGGGGCTGGCTATGGGCTGGGTGGCTTGGGGAAACCGCCTGGCCTAGCTCCAGTAGCAAAACTGCTCTGGTTTGGCCAATTTCCGTCTTTAGAAACATCCCTTGGCCCTATTATCTGAACATTTCACAGCCTTGAGTGTATTTTTTTTCTCCCGGTGTGCTGTAGGGCAATGCTAGGATCCTCCACACTTTCAAATGTGGCTGTGAGTGTTTGCTTGCTTAGCATGAGCCACCCCAAGGGACCCTGTCTCCTGGCAGTGCAGCCCCCCTGTAGCAGGCAGGGCTCCTCTGGTGCAGCTGGCTCTGGGAACAGAGCAGCCCAAGGCACCGGTGAGATGAGGGGCTCATGGAGTGTTGAGTTCAGGCCTCCCAAGGCACCGGCTAGCGGCACAACCATTGAAGCATCCATTTGCTCACTGCATCGCTACACTTCCTCTGAACTCTGCAACCCTGTGCGGCACTTCCTTTCCAGGAAGCATGCCACTGGATTCCCGCTCTCCCGAGGAAACCCACGCTCCTCTGCTGGCGAGAGGGTCTCAGAGACTGCTTGGCCGACCCTGCTCTACAGGCTGCTGTTGCTCAGGGCAGGACGGCGGGACCTCCTTCCTCAGGGAAAAAATATCCTTGTTCCACTATTGGGCAAATAAGCTGAATTCCCTCCTTTTGTATCTAGCGAGGCCGGCAGCTGAAGGGAGGCAAACAGGAAGGCAGCAGGTGCGTTGGCAGGAGGTGGTGCAGGGAAGCTGGGTGTCCCGGCAGGAGCTGGATGGCCAGTGCAAAACTGGCCAGAACGTGGCTATGGCAAAGGCTATTCTTTGATCCACAGGAGGAAAGTTTTGAGCTGCACCCTGGTTTGCCCAGAGCTGGGCTTTTATTAACAGCTGGTAGAGAAATCTCAGGAGAGAGCGACATCATGGGAGACGGTTTGGACACTTGGTCTTGCTGAGCAGGAGTAAGAGAGCATCCCTCTTCCCTCCTTGCCCAAACACACTCCTCACCCTCATGCTGGCTACGATGCTCATTAATTCCTGTCACTTATGAGCAATGAATAAGTGTGCTATAAATGAGACAGTGTCTCCTGGTGGGAAGGTGAGCAGAGCCTTCACAGCACTCCCCTGGGCTGGGCAGGACCCGTGTTGCTTCCTCGCAGGCAGTGCTCCTTGCCATTCCTCTGGAGAGAGCTGTGATCCCCTGACCCAGAGCAGCAGAAACCACCAGTGTGGCTCCACAAGCTCGTGGCCCTCCAGGTGCTGCCCTGGGCATCTGCTGAAGGCACAACATAGGGAGCTGATATCCTGCTGTCCCTCCCCAGACTCTCCCTCGCTATCAGGGGGACCCTCAGGAACCAGCCTCCTAATCTCTGTGCTTGATTTAGGTGACTAAATTTACACCATGAATAACATCCCCTGACTTTCTCTCTGGGATCATTTAAGTTTCTTGATCTTAATCACAGTAGCTGTGAAATCACTGTCAGTGGCACTAGATGAACTCAAAAGTGTTAGGTTGCTGCCATACGGGCAGCTTGGTGGAGCAGGGATATTTCCAGATGGTTTTAGGAGAAGGATGGGGCCATCCAGTTCTGCGTTCGTCCCTTCTGAAAACAGTGAGCACTGCTGAAGGGAGTCCTGTTCTCTGCGGGACAGAGTGTCTGCAGGGACTCTGGAGGCTGGGCTTAGTGTGATCTCGACTGCCAGACAAATGGTTTGAAAGCAGCAAGATGCAGTTCAGCAAGAACAAATGCAAATGTAAAGCAAAGTGAGATGTAGGTAGAAGAACTGGGGAATAACCGACTGGGCAGCAGAATAGCAGGGAAAAATCTGGGGGTTGCAGAGCATCATAAACTGAAGCTTCGCCAGCAGCGCGGAGGTGTCACAAAGGGGCCGGGTATTGGCCTGGGGTGCTGGGTGCAAGGCAGAGGAGACAACTGCCCCGCGCTGCCTGTGCAGGGCCAGGACCCATTCAGAGTCCCGGGTCCAGAAGTGGAAATGTCCAAAAGAAAACAATACAAAGGATAAATACACAGAAATCTTGTGCTAAGAGAAAGGAGTGAAGAAGTTGGGTCCATTTAGCCTCGAAAAGAGAGGTTTTGGGGGTGCGAAGTGGGTGGAGAGGAAGGAGCAGTCTTTGATATGTTGTAATGGAAAGGGTGGTCAGCTGTTTTCTGTGCAGCCAGCACAAGGTAAGAAGCACCAGGCTCCAACTGCAGCAGGAAAGGCTCAGGTCTGAGGTTTGAAGCAAGATGAGGTTAGGAAGACCTTGGGATGGGCAGTTCAGGAAAGTTATTCAAGCCCCTTCATATGAAGCGGCTGGGAAGAAACCTCTGTCGGAAAGGGTCCAGGTTGAATCATGCCTCTGTAGGATGGGTTAGAGTTATGTTCCCAGGGTTTAAATAAGGAAAAATAAATTTTTTAAAAAAAGCTAATAAGATGGGGTCCTCAGAGCCCAGAGAGCACATGGGGCATTTGTCAGCCTTATTTGCAGCCAGTCCCTTTGCCTCCAAAGCCCAGAAAGGTCCCTACGTCCCACCTGTGCAAACAACTTCCTCAGCACCAAGGAAGAGTTTCCTTGTAAACCTGCTGCTCCAGCCCTCTCACCTGCTGCAGGCTTACAACAGCAACGTTCAAAACCGCATCTCACCCCATCCATCTCACTCGTCTTGTTTGCATGACCATTCAGTGCATAGTGCTATTTAAAAATCCAACCTAGAGCAGCTACCAACTTCAGCCTCCTGTAAACCACTGAGGTTGTTTCTGCTTCGCATGTAGCATTTTATGCAAATAATTTCTTACAATATTTGGACAATTGCAACAATTTGCTTATCATTCCCCACATGAATTTGAAGACTTTTGTGTGGGATTTGGTGCTGATAAGAGATGTTAAGTGACTGGTGGTGTTGAACAAAGTCCTTGCTCTCTACCAGACAAGCTTCTGCCATGTCCCACTGTCAGCACGTGTTGGTCCTGTCTGTGATGTGGGCAGCTTCCCCAGCCAGCAGGGTGGCTTGCCTCCATCACCAGGGCTATTTCATCTCAGCTGAGCTGCATGAGTATGAGAGCAAGGTTGTGGCAGGAGAGCTCAAGCATAGTCCCACCAAATTCATCCCACCTAGCAGAGAGCAAATGCCCATCACACAAACAGTTTCAGTCCTTACTGGGTGCAACCTGCCAACGTACAGGAAACAGGTACTTTACACCCTGAATGTCTGATAAATGACAAGGGCTGTAAGTCAAGCACACAAAAGTACGGAAATCCCAGAATTAGCTCCCTTAAGCATGCTGCATTTACACCCTTGTGCCATATAACATGCTGTGCTCTACAACTGCATGACCCACAAAGGTTTCTTCCCTGGGATGACTGCATTACCTTCATCGCTGTCCTGTGGTCAGAGCCTGCTCCAACATCCTGCTTTTCCATTTGTTCATGGACTCTTTCTAGTGCTCATCACTTCAGCACTAAGCGAGTGCTTCAGGCCTATTAATGAAGCTGTTTTCTCAGCCACCTTTTCAGGTGCGGGGGTGGAGTTATCCTTATTTAACAGTTGCAAAACAAGAGACAAAGAGACATTCAGGTCATAAGTACTCATTCATTCTGGACACACAGTTTGAACCAACTAGAATCTAATTTTTCAGTGGTTTTGGCTCTATATAGCACTTTATTTAACCAAAACCCAGCTCCTGATGTCTGTGACTGCAGCTGCAAACTTTTAGCACTTCTGTAAATCAGCCCCAGCAAATGAGGAACACACGGCTGCTCCTGTGAAAGCTCTTGCTTATGCGGCTTACCAACTTACAGAGTAACTTCGAGGCAGGGGCAGACACAGACCCAGCTCTCCAGGGAGGCACCAAGTGTCTACCCAGGAGACCATCCTTTTTTTCTGCAGTCCCTTACTTCACTGACTGGATAGGAGTTTCCCAGCCCTGCTCACAACAGATGCAGCCTAGCAGCTGAGACCAGCTCATCGTTCCCTCCAGCCAAGGTCCAGCCTGGGTGCTGAAGAGATGGCAATCCAGGGCAAAATGCAGGAGGTGATCACATGCACAAGACAGCTAGGTTGCCCAGACAAACCCATTTCTGGCAATTTCTAGCTCTTCAATACTTGGCTTTGCCACTTCTATGGGGTTTTTTGAATGTCATTAGTAATGCTTTTTATGTCTATTGTTTAAGAGAAGGAATCTATAGAAAGGAAATGCCAAATGTGTTAGCTTTCCAGATACGGACATAGAGGTCCAGGTAGCTGGGGTCTGTCTGACCCTGCTGGAGGGGGAGAGCAAGCCTGGCCTCCCAGCTGAAGGGTTGGCAGGAGGTTGTCGGGGTCTGACCTCCAACACATACGGGAGTTTCGGTCTCGAGACACAGATAATTAGAGTTCACCCCAGGCTATGGAGGGGATGAACCACAGTATCCTTCTCCTGTCCTGTACATATCGACTGGTTGGGTAATTAGTTGAGCAACCTCTACTCTGTTCCTGGCAAGGATTTAGCAGCTCACGAGCAAGTACTCAGATGCGCACTTTCATGACTCTCCAGGTCAGCAGATCCCAAATCCTGGTAGAGTACATCCATTTAAGGCCAAACTTTCTCTTCGCTGTTGCCTTCACAGGCCCTGTCTAGCTTCTGGGATCTGGCCAGAAACGGATCAGACCACCCAGCCGTGCTGGATACGTACACGCTTGGGGCACCAAAAAGGCTCAGCCACCAGACGCCCCCCCAGTCAACCAGGGCTTCTTTGCTTCCGCCGCCTGGGGCTGAGCCCACTGGCTGAACTATCCAAGCGCATGGACGGGGTGTGCGGAGGGTGCAGATGTTGTCTGACGGTTTGACTCATCTCAGTGGCAGTCTCGTTCAGTGATGATGGGGAAGGCCCAAAGAGGAAGGGCAGTGACCCGTTTAACCAGAAGGGCTGATCCACCCAGGGGTAGACTTACTGGTGCTGGTAAGGGGCCATAGCCCCAGCTTCCTTTGTGCTGCCCAGCGTGCACATTTCCAGGCTACACAAGGGCAGGAGAGACGCGTGGGAATCCAAGGTGCCCAACCTTGGGCCTCTGCTAGTGCTGCAGCGAATCCAACTGCAGCAACCAAGCAGCAAAAATTGTGCTCCCAGGGGATGATCACAGCATGACAGAGCATTTGATGTTCACTGGGCATTGGTTGCAGCCATGCCCCATGGCATGGGGGCAGAGGGTGAATGCATTACTTGTCTCTTAATTTGATACATGACTCTTGAGTGTATTACGTGGCTGCTCCATGACTCTATTCAGAGGAAAAAGTTTTTCAACACCACCCATCACCATAAGACACGTTCAAGCCTCCCAAGGATTGAGTACAGCTTATTTAGGGCATGTTCTTGCAGCTAGACTCCGAGACACCCATCTCAGCAGGAGCTGACTGTGAACAGTACTCATGCTAGTACCCCACCCCAATGGGATCTGCTTCACTTTTGGCTTAGGGGGGTGTATACACTGGTTTTTCCCTTCCCCCCACCCCATTTGGTGGGAACAAGTGCTTCCCAAACCCTTCGGCTCATACAGCGTGGTTGGAGGAGCTGTTCAGCACAAGTAGCTGTGCTGATGGGCGCACATGCACTGACCTTGCGCTCAGGGCATGCGTGGTGTACAAGTGGTGCTGGAGCACAGCGTGTCAGAGGCAGCACGGAGGAGGACAGGCAGCGTGGAGCAGAGTGGCTGTGAAGCAGAGGGCAGGGGAGCTGTGCAGAAGGAACACTCGGCGCCTGCGCAAGTAGCGCTGATCGGCAGTACCACACTGGCAGAGTTATCAAAACACACACAAATGCGTGTAAGCCCCATCTGCCCGGGCGCTGCATTGGCGCATGCTGGCGCACGCGCTGGCTGGCACACATAGCTCTCAGCTGCTGGCAGCTCTCCAGGAGAGAGCCTGTCCTAGAGCAGGCTGCTGGGGGAGGCAGTGGCAGAGCTGAGCCCCTGCCCCACGCTTGGTCTGTCCTCCGGATCCCCCGGCCGGCTCAGGGCTCCTCAACGTCTTTTTGAGAGCAACACGAGGAGGGAGGCTCCTGGTCCACCGCCCAGACATGAGGGAGGACCCGCTTAGTGCTGGCTATTTCAGAGGGCTTGCGAACCCCCACAACTTTGCCAGGGGGCTCAGAGCAGCAGACGGAGGGAGGGAGGGAGAGGGGGCAGTTTCAGATGACCACCAATCCTGTGCTTTCCACCCTTGGATTTCGGTGCCCCGGCATGACAGAAGTGCTCCTTAACCAGCCTCCCAGGGTGTGACTGCTTTTCCTATGGCTTTGGCAGTGGCTGCCAGTGCCCAGACACAGCTGACCTGTGGGCTCTCAGCGGCACCTCATCCCCGACAGTGCTTTGGGGGTGGGACGAGAGAGAAGTGCTGCACCGTAAGCCATGCCAGCAGTGCTGCTGGAAGGCCCTGGCTTGAAGAGCCAGTCCTCCTGCCGTCACTAACAGCTGCCAACACTGGCTTCATACAGGGCACAGAAAAAAGCCAGAAACTCCCTCCCACCCTCCTTTACCTGAACCCCAAAGTAGGTGTCCGAGAGCCACACCATCTTCTAGCTTTTTTTAAGCCAAACTTTTTGACTTGAGTTTTGGGTATCCTTGTTTTTCAAATCAATACCCAATTCCTTGTGAGCCCTCTGAAACTGTTGGCCGACAGGGCATCTTGTCCACCTGCACAAACCAGTTTGCTGGCTCTGTGAGAAGTGTGTCAATTTACCAGTTTGAAATGAGTTGTCTTTCCATTTCTTTGAACATCTTGTGAGGGGGTGAGCAGAGGAACAGACTTATCTCTAAGCTAGGCATTGCTCTGCACATCTCTATCACATGGCATTTCACTAGTTTCCGCTCTAAACTAGCGGGACTTTTAGTCTCTGCATAGGGAAATTTTCCTACAGCCCTAATTTAGGTCAGCACTCATCTTTGGATGTCTCCTGTTTTCACAGTGGGGCAACCAGAAGCCAACATGGCACCCCAGGAAAGCTGTCTCACAGCCATCTACGATGGCATTACAGTTATAAAGGATGGATGTACTCTTCTTCACCCCGTTCTTCATGCAGCCTTCCTCCCTTCCCCACTGCTGCACAGTGAGCGGGACCCACCGGGTAGCTTTACCCTGGATTTGGAGCACAGCCTTGAACCCATTGGCACTCTCATCTAAATGACCTAGGTGCCAGCTGGCGCTTAGGCGTGCTCCAGAGCACGGCTGGGAGAAATGCTGAGGTGCTGCTACCCCAGTGTACGAACCCAGCCACGGAGCAGCCCCGGCCCTTGCAGCCATGGCGGATGCTTGCTATCAGATGAAGAAATGTGCCCCAAAGCTCTGCCTGAACAAGGCTCCATGTCACGTGCAGTGCAGCCCAGCAGGGTACACTGGCAGCTTGCGTTGCTCCTAAAACTTGTGCACGTGAGCCAACGACCTGCAGGTGTCCTATGGGCAGTGGAGAGGGTGCCTGCAGCCACATTGCACCCCTCCCTCGCAGACACAGCAAACACCTCGTGCCTGCAGCTGGGGCGGTTTGTTTGAACCAGTGAGTTTGGTTTTGCCAGCCTTTTATGCTGGCAGCATGGGGTGCCATCATCCTGCGTGGTCACACAGCAGTGCCAGCACACACCAGTGCCTTGACTAGCTCAGCCACTCATCCATCATCTGCTGGCTGGAGCTGGTGAATGAATCAGGTCACTTTGCTTACAGGGAAGGTCTGCACGGAAGAAAAGGAATGCCTCACTCAGCAAATGTCCACATAATGCAGCAGTGACTCTGCCTGGCACCCATGGAGTTTGCCTCTGTCACAGAAGCCGGTAGCCCACATACTGAGAGGCACTTGCCGATACCCACACGTTAGCTCTAGCGCAAACCGCCTCATCCTAACTGTCTGGTCATCGGGTGTTCCGCATCACCTTGCAATGGGCTGTCAGTAGACATTTTAATCCTCAACCAGAAACTACGTGTTAGCCTGCCTAAAGGCTCCACTGGATTTGGAAGCCCACGGCCCTGCGGCAAAGCCTTGCTGCCCGCTTCCTCCGGATGACCCCTGGCCACTTCAGCACAAGCAGGTGTCCAGCAAATCCAACCAGCCCGGACAATGCTGCTGGAATTGGGGCCATGGCAAAGCAGCGGCAGGAACTGCAGTGTCAGGAGTCAGGACTTCCCCTGACGGCGCCACAGATGACAACTCAGCAAGTTCATTCTGCAGAAACTAGATAACATCAGCACAAGGTGGTGGTTACTGGCAAAGGATCCTGTTCCTGAAGCTTCATCTGAGACGTGACAGGCTGCAGTGAAACCTCGCTGTCACACAGACCAAACTCTGCTTTTTCTGAGACCCACGCGGGCTTCTGGAAGTAGCTTCTTGCTGGTATTTCCTAAGGGCTCCAGCTCGCAGTGCTGGGAGCCAGGGCTGGAAAAACCCATCAGCTTGCTAACACGGGGCCTTTTCGTCTAGCAGAGTCCCTCAAGCTGGACAGGGATGTGGAGCTGTCAGTTCTACCCATGGTGGCCAACCTCCTGCCTCGAGTGACAAGAGTTTTTCCTCCTCTGCAGGGGCTAACCTTTCCCCAAACCCCATGGCACCCTGCTCATGCTCTGTGCACAGGCAGCTGGACACAGGGCTGGAGAGAGGAAAGCCGTTCCTTTACCAATGGGGAACTGAGAGCCTGTCTGGGCAGAAACATTCAGAAAGGCTAAGCTATATTAAGCTTGGAAGTGACTGAAGTGCAATAAACTCTTTGGCAGATGCTCTTATTCAGAATTAAAGTGGTCTTGGTACAACTGGGCTCACTCCCTCCCCCCTGGGCAGGCTTTGCTCACAAAGAGCTTATCACCATGGGCTGTCATACCCGCTGCCCGCTCTGCCAAATGCATCCCCCGGGGCTGGAGTCCGTCACTCCACTTAAAAAAGCCAAACCAAAGTAAACCCACTTTAACTCAGCAGCAGGGCATCTGGTGGAGGGTTTTACACCACCGCACTAGCCCACCGCTTTAGCTAATTTGGATTAATTTCTTGCGCACCCTGACAGACAAACCCAAAGGCTCAGTGACATTAAGCTCTCTCATCCCACAACTACACACTGCATCGGCAGCCAAGCTCCAACCTAAACTCGTCCCCAGGCGACGCCTGGGCTGCAGAGCCCCATTTTGGTCTGCGCAAGCTGCTCTGTGCCTCCCTGCCAGCCCCAGCTCCAGCCCCAGCCCCTCCTCCGCCCTCTCCCCACGTGTGCGGCAAGGAGCTGAAGTGTGCCTGCGCTGAGCAGGAGACCCAGCTGCATGCAGGCAGAGCCACCGAGGCTGCCGCAGGCACCAAGGCTTGGGGAAGCGTCGCAGGCACCGGCTGCGCCTGGAATTAAAACCCGGTCGCAGTGGGGGAGCCAGCAGCTGCTCCCAGGCCTCTGCTCCAGGGGGTTCAGCCGCAGAGAAAAGGCAAACCCCAGCCATGCTGTCACAGGTGCCAGCCCTTCCCCGGCGGCCCTGCCCAGCAAGAGCCAGGGAGACCCCCTGGCTGCAGGGGAGGGTTTTTTCCTTGAACAGAAAGGGTTGGTGGCAGAGCCACTGCCAGCGAGCTGCCTGCCGGTGGGGCTGGCTACACCTCTGGCAGCACCCACCCTGCCCGCCCCCATGCCCCAGCTGGGAGATGCCCCCGGCCACCCCACCAGCCGCACGGTGTGGGGATGCTCATGCCCTTAACCAGGGACAAGTGATCCACCCGGCTCTGCCCTCCAGGGCAGTTTCCCAAGCCCAGCAGGAGCATGGTGCTTCCACAGGGGCAGTGGATGCCCATGATCCCATTCCCATGGCTGGTGCCTGACTCCCACTGGCTCGCCCCCACACTCCAATCACCAGCAACCAGTGGTCTCAAATAAGCAAAAAATGCACAAAGGCACAGGGAGCCAGGTGATATTTCCAGGCTCAGGGAAGCAGTGGTCGGATTTTCTCATTTCTCTGCGATCATCCTGGCAGTGCAGGAGTTTTCCCCAGCTCCGGTCCTGCCGCCCAGCCGTGGGCCATGCCGGTGCCAGAGCTGCTCAGCGCAGTCTGGCACCCATGATAATCAGAGCAGTTTCCGTGTCTCTTGGTAAATATCAAGGCTGGGGATTTCTGGGGCTTGTTTTCCAGCAAGTTGAGTAGAAGAACCAATAAGGACAAAGATAAATGAATACCTGTTGCCCTTGGCTCAAAATGAAACAAGAGAGGCAGGTCACTGGCAAAGGTTAGTTAATACCACTTACCGCAGTGTCACGGAGTCACCCTCAGCCCCTGCCAAGAAGGGCAGAGGAGGCAGTTTTTCAAACACAAAGTGAGAATGATACTATGAAAAACTGCAAAGTAACGGCCTCCAAGCATCCTTTGCCCGTGACTGGCCACAGGCCGGAGGGGGTGGATGCCTTTGCCCCAAGGGCAGCACACGGGGGCTGGCACCTGTGGGGGGACGGGAGCAGCGGTTATGGAGAGGGTGAGAAGAGGAGGAAAGGAAGGGAGCCACAGCCGAGCTTTGGGGAGCACGATGGGCTGCTCAACTGCTCCAGGATGAGCTGGTTGCAGGACAGAGGGGTGAGGAGCTGGCAAGAGCAGCTTGTAGGGAAACTGGGTTCCTGCTGCCCACAGGCCCTGCCACTTGCCAGGGGTCTGGCGAGAAGAAGGGAGTCAGGCATGGAGTGTGGAGTGCTCATACCAACCTGCAGTAGCTGGACCCTCACCCCAGCACTGCCTCAGGCCTGGTGCTTTGGGGCAAAGTGGCACCTACTTTTCCCTGGGGGAGAAGAGGTGAGAGTGGCTCTGCAGAGGGAACTGGGGGTAGTATGCGAAGGACGCCAGGGAGCTGGGACAGGCATCTAAGCAATGGAAATGTGATAGGGCTCATCTGCCTGGGCTTCAGGAAAAATGTGGTATCATGCCCTGGGGAATGCTCCTGCCTGACCTGGTGAGTGTGGGAAGGAGCACAAGGGTTATGACCTGAACGTGGATCTCACAAAACAGGAGACGGGCATGTGCTGGAGGGGGCTGCTGGCACCCCGGGAGTTACTCCTGGTGGTCCTGGTTGTGGAGCTGCCTCAGGTATCTTGCAAGCAGAGGGGCCTGCAGGTGAAATGGCCAGGAAGCCGTGAGCAGGCTCACATCTCTGACAAGAACCATCTGACACTGCGGGACGGCACCACGAGCCATAGAATCACAGAAAGGTTTGGGTTGGACAGGACCTTTAAACATCACCTAGTCCAACCCCCTGCCATGGGCAGAGTCATCTTCCACTAGATGAGGTTGCTCAAAGCCCCATCCAACCTGACTTTGAACACCTCCAGGGATGGGGCATCCACAACTTCTCTGGACAACCTGTTCCAGTGTTTCACCAGCTCATCGTAAAAAGTTTCTTCCTCATATCCAGTCTAAACCCACTCTCTTTCAGTTTAAAACTCTTGCCCCTCCTCCTGTCACTACAGGCCCTGCTAAGAGTTCCCTCTCCATCCTTCTTATAAGCCCCCTTTAAACGTTGCAAGGCTGCAGCAAGGTCTCCTCAGAGCCTTTTCTTCTCCAGGCCGAACAACTCCAGCTCCCCCAGCCTTTCTTCATAGGAGAGGTGCTCCAGCCCGCTGCCCATTCCCGTGGGCCTCCTCTGGACCCGCTCTGGCAGGTCCCTGTCTTGTGCTGGGGACGCAGAGCGGGCGGCGGCGCTGCAGGCGGCCCTCACAAAGCGGCGGCTCACACAAAGCCGGCGCTCCGGGAGAGGCACCCGGACTCCCGGGCACAGGCTGGCAATGGCTGGGCCGGAGAAGGGCCGGGGCGG
>WAAD01003080.1:126258-146891 GCA_013389945.1 Fregata magnificens
CCGGGGGGGGCAACACCGACCGTGGGGTGGTTTAAGGCGATGCACGCGAGCGGGAAATGGCGGGGCCGCGGTGGCTGCGGGAGGGAGGGCGGGGGGAAGAGGGAGGGGAGAGGTCGGCCGCGGGTGGCCGGCTGCTCCCCCGCTTCTCTGGTCCCCGCTACGCGAGCACGGCAGCAGCCTCGCAATGGTCTCCTGAAAACCTGTTTCCAGCCATTTCGTGTGCAGGTTTATGTGAGCACAAGCGAACTTCAGGCTGGACTAGCCAGCGAGCAAGTCAAGAGGTCTGTGTGCCAGCAGCTGCACTGGGGCTGCGGTCCTCCAGGGCTCCCGCGCCCCGTGCCAGCAACTGCGGACACCATCTAAAACCAGCTATGGGAGGGATCTACAGGCCTGTGTGTGTGCGTGCGTGTGTGCGCGCACGCCCATCAGGACTCGGGGTTCGGCCTGACAACTGGCTGGACCACGAGACGTGGGGCTGGCAGCAGCCTCGCATGTATCAGGCTATCAGCTCCAGCACCACGGGCACCAAGCCCTGTCCCAGAAGTACATGACGCCATCAGCTCTGCTCTCATAGTGGCCCACAATGAGCACAGGATGTTTGGGTGTGGGATGGCTGCCTGACCTTTGAGAAGTGTCCCTTGTGTTTTTCCAAGCAAATCCGCATTACCAGCCCTTGCACAAAGGGAACCCAGGCGGCAGGACGTTGCCACAGGTGCAACCATTGCTTTTTGGGTTTGGGAGCACCGTTCTGGCATGGAGCAACATGGGCTGTGCCTGGCATGTGCCCGCTGCTCCAGCCCATGCCCAGGAGATGCCATTGTAATGCCTGAAAGGTGTCCAGCGGGACCACCTGCCCCATGGCAATATTTGTGCCTCTGCTAAGGGGCGGTTGGAGAGGACACATGCTACCAGAGTCAGAAACATCAAACAGCCCATCTCCTACAGGGACCAGGAGGGGTTTTCAGCCCAGGGTTGCACAGAGATGGAGCCTTTTCCATTCAACACTCGCAGGCTGTGGCTTACAGGGCAGAGTCCCAAACCCTCTGCTTTAACTTCATTGGGTCATAGCCTCATCAAGTTCCCTGAAAAGAAATGCCCTAAACTGAGTGGCAAACCCCTTGGTACTGACTGGAATGCAGCAAAAGGCTGTCTGGAGGATGTACAGGAGACTAGGCAAAAACCTATCTGGGCACTGCCAGGGCTCAGATAGCTCCTGCCTGAGCCTTGGCTGGAGTAGCTGAGCATTAAACTGACGTAGATCCATCACTCTTCTGCTGCTGCCTTTGCTAGCTGCTCCTAGCGTGCTTGGTTTCAAAGGACACCTTGTATTTCTCTTTCAAGCCAGCTGTTTTCATAGCAGGAAGTTTTACTGCAGTGTGGCCATTTGCCAGAGAAGGGCCATCGCCTGCACCCGCAGCACTGCCAGTGCTGCTGGAAGGTGCATGGCAGGTGGGTGAGAGTCCCCCCACATGGAGATGACCGCACAGGCTGTCCAGGTGAGCAAAAAGCATGAGATGCCTGTGGCTGGACCATCTGATGTCCCACAGGGAGCTCCCACTGACCACCAAAGAGGAAACTGATACTTGCTGGAGCCTGGAAATTCATTGTACATGTACATTCTACAGAGGGAAATAAAGTCCTGAAGAGAGAAGCAGGCCCAGCAAGTGCTCTACACCCTTTCAGCAGAGGTCAACGAGAAGCATTGTCTTCCTCAAAGTATGAAGATTGGGTCCTGACAGCAGCTGAGAAATGGGTCAGGTCTGAGCCGCCGTTGCAGGGTCTGGGCAGCAGGAAGTGCAGAGGGACAGCTGCCCAGCTTCAAGGGCTGCACGGCAGGTGGTGGGAGCCAGGCCAGACACTGCTTTTCTCCACCAGCTTTGTTTCAGGTCATCCTTGCACATCCCCCAAGCACCTCAGCCAACAAGTCCTCCCACGGCAAAAACTTTGCCTGTAACAGATCCAGCATGCTTCACACTAAATAAGGCAGCTGGCAGTATTTTGGGAGGTCCCAAAGACAGAAGTTACAGAAAAGGAGGGGAAATCCAGGAAGAAAGCATGAAACAGGGAAAGGACTAATGTCAGATATCCCTAGAGGTTAAGGGGTGGAAAAGGAGGCTACAGAGAGAGAAACATGCACTAGAGAAGCAGTCGTGCTCAGGGAAGACCTCCTCCCATGCTATTGTCACTTTTAGGTCAAGCTCATCTTCTCTGCAACACTGCTTCAGTGCTCCTGGCTGGAGTGTGCATCTGTGCCAGATGCTGAAAGCTTCTTTCACTTGCAGTTTGCATCAAAGTAGCCTCATCCACACTGGTAATGGGTAGGACACTGACTGGGAGAAGACTGGGGGCACCACTGCTCCTCTGAGACAACCCTCAGTGGTGCCGTGTGAGATGGGGTCTGCCCCAGTCCAGACCAAGGCATCTTCCCGCTGTCTTCATATCTAAGAGTCAGGAACACAGCAATAGTGTCAGGGCTTGGTTATTCATATGGGGGTGCTAACTCTTTCAGTCCTAGCATCTGAAGCACACCTGGCTGATTATCTTCCCAACCTCCACACCCCTGTGCTCAGCACTGGCCGAAGCCCAGGGCAACCTTTAGGAGCTTTCCCAGCACGTCAGTTAGAGGCAAGGCTAGGACCCAGCAGAGACCCAAAGGAACTGTTCTCCACTTCATTCCATGAAGGAATCACCACCACAAGGACATTGTGACAGCTCCCCCCATCTCCTCCTCATCCCTGAAATGACTTCAAGCTGCTGTATTCAGGCCTGAAACAAGAAGGACCAGGTAAGGATGAGATAGTGTCCCCGTCTCACACCTCTGCCTTTCCAGCCTGCAAGCCATGCCCTGCCTGCCCTCTTCAGTGCAGCACTGAACAGCTTGACAATGATCAGAGCTGCCTCCGAGGTTCCCAGCTTCCCAGGGCTAATTCCCCTGGCCCACAGCTGCTAACACAGAGAACCACCAAAAACACCTCTGGGATCAGCTGCACCATCCCACTCGGCCAGGACCGCACCCAGCATGGTCAGAGCTGGCACATGCTGCCATGGTGCCGAGCTCTGGCCAGAGCCCACCATGGCCTGACCCAGATAGAGCACAAGAGGACAATGTACATAAAGGTAACATTTACTGAGAGATACAGAACTGAGTATTATGAAGGACATACATGGATGGAGAGGGTAGCGACACCACTGCAGAGGGCGGTTTGGACCCCCTTCCCAGCACGCCGGGGAAGGAGCCAGACGCTACTGGACAAGTAACACAATGGAGATAACTGTGGCATATGCATTTGTAACAAACAGACCATCATAACATACATTTCTATGGGATCACATCTAGTGATTATATAAATCCATATAGAGATCGCTGTATAAAAACTTTGTAAAAAATACTTTAAAAAAAGTGTAAAAATGTGCATTCAAAAGCACGGCCGACACGGACAGCTGGGCTGTAAACATTATACTGAGAGTGTGCTTGTGGGGGGCGCCTGCGCCACCGAGCCCCAACAGGCCTGCCCACCAGACAGGGCTGCATCAAGTGTTTGCGGTTCTTGGGTTTGGGTTTCCCTCCAGAGCGTGCGTCAGGAGCGGCGGCAGCCTCTAGGCAGGGCGCCGGCGGGCACTGCGCGGCCACCGCTCCTCCCCTGCTCCCCACAGGGCATGTGGTCCTCGCAGGACATGCTGTGGCATCGTGGGTCCCCAGGGCCGCGAGCAGGCTGAAGGGACGTGATGAGGTATCACAGGGAGGTTGCCCTCACCGGCGTCGCTAGCCCTGCTCCTGGGTTCAGCTTCAGAGCACATGGTTGACAGGTTCCTGATCTTCTCTGTCCCCATATTTGTTTGGTCCATAGTTCTCAAGGAAGCCCACTGGGTCCTGGCTGCACCAGGGCTGGGTGCACAGCTCTTCATACAGTACATACATTAGAGACCCTGGAAGACCCTGCGCCACCGTCTCCTCCTCCTGGCCCAGTGCCACCTTCACTTCTTCTCTAGCTGCTCCAGCAGCGGGTTGGCCTCGCTCTCGGGCGTTTTGATGCTGTCTGTCCGCACAATGCAGGTGGGACGGTGCCGGTTCAGCATCAGTATCAGCTGCTGCCTCTCCTGTTTCAGCTCTTCTATCTGGGCCTTCAGCTCAGCGTTCATGAGCTCTAGACGCTCAGACTCCTAGCAGGACAGAAACACAACCACATGTGACTTTACTCCAACAGGACAAGATACAAGGAGAAACAATTTGGCCAACAAGCCATCTCTGCCCCTCAGCCCCTGCAGCACAGGAGCAGCCTGAAGATCTGCCAAGGCACCAGGTCCCTCCAGGCAGTTCATTCCCAGCCCTGCTGCCTTGCGTTACCTAGTGCCACTGCAAGGAAATACACAGCCACCTCCTAAGACAGGTCTCTGCTGCACCACAGCAAAACCCCTGCCTGGCTGCTTTCCATGGTCTGGAAGGGTGTTTGGAAACAAACCTGCGTTTAAGTTTTCACCCCCCATCTGCAAGGATCTGCCCTTGTGAAATGGTTCCTTGTCCCCTGCTGGGTCATTTGGCCATATCCCACCACTCCTTGCAGAAAATTAGGAAGGTGCTGTGAGAGTTTTTCTGCCTTGGGGTCACGCGTGAGAGGGCATCTGGCCTCTGAACAGGGAAACCTTCAGGAATTTGGGCAAGGGGCCAGCACACTGTTGGCCCCTGTCCTGTGCCACACTCCCACAGCTGCTCCTGCTCCAGCACTGAGGCAGGGACACTATCAGCCCTCTCTCCCCCAAGCCCAGAGCCCACCTCCAGCGCTCTCCATCCCTGATACGACAGGCATAGGGATGCCCCTAAGCTCTGCCTGGGCACGCACACGGCCACCACCTTCACAGCCTCGTGGAAAGGGGGCCAACGGACCTGTGTTTTCCTAGGCATAGGAGCAAAGGGAGGCAGAGGGGCAGTTCAGGAGGGAGCACTGCCCACAGCTGGGGCATGTTTCTAGGGAGATGCCCCCGCCAAGGTCCCCGCTGCACCCTGGGACAGGTCAGGGCACCCACCCGCTGCAGGAACTCCGTCCTCTCCTTCTTCTTGTTACGACATCGCGCTGCTGCTACTTTGTTTTTCTCCCGGCGCCTTTTCCTCCTCTCTTCTTCCTCGTCCAGCTGCAATGAGACGGAGAAGCCGAGGTCAGAGCCGGCAGGTGTGGGGCAGGGCAGGAGGTAGGGGTGAGCACCCGGCAGCCCCACTGGTGGCAGGGCAAGGAGAGGGGTGGCAGCCACCTGTGCCAGTGGCCACCAGCAACGTGGTCTAATCCTCACCAGGAACCAGGTGTGCTGCTGCCATGGCCTCTAACTCCACTCTGTGGGGACATGGGGAAGGAGAACCAGTGCGGTACCCACAGCTGGGGACCCGGCTGACAGTAGACAGACAACTCTTTGCAGGGCTTCTCCCTCCCTGAGAGAGGGCAGAGACAAGGGGGATAGAACCCCATCCCACAAAGATAGGCATAGTTTGTCACACAGACATCTACAAGCACAGCTCTGTGAGCACAGTCATTCAAAGCATCACACATGCAGCCAAGGGCAAGAGGCAGAGAAACCTCAAAGATCCCCCCAGCTGGGCCTGACTGTTCCCCCCCTTCCAGTACATGGGACTGTCTGCTGCAGCTTCGGTAGTGCCCGAGTCACAGGGCCACCGCGGTAAGGTGGGGACAGGTCCCGCATCCCCTGTAAAGAAGCAGGACACAGCAATGCCTGCACTGTTCGGCATGACTCAGTTGCTCTGTGCTATCTGACTCAAAACCACACAGACCAGGCCAATAAGTCCTATGGGTTGGAAACCCATAATCGAAGTATTTAGGGATATTTACTACAAAGCCTGTGTAAATGGCCTATGGCATGCTTACATCTGAGAACCCAAACCAGCTCCTTCAAGAAAAATCTGAGTGCCGGAAAGCCCTGTGAAGTCAGCATCCAGGTTACACTTTGTAGCATGGCTAGAGAAGAAGAGGTCCCCAGTGCCTTCATCCACATTTGGCCTGGGACTCCAAAATTTGAGATGTCAGACGGAACTGCCTCGTTCCTATCAACTGATACCTGACAGCACACACCTTTTCAAATGCAGTGGCAGCAACATTTGCTTTATGAGCACTTCCACAACCTATTTGCACCTTGTCTAAGGGCAGCTCCAGCCTGAGAAGGCAGCCGCATCCTTCCCTTCGTACCTCCCCAAGTCAGTGTGGTTGAGGGACACATCTCCCAGACGAGTCTCTTGCAGCACACACCATCTGAACAGCCTTGTTGCTCTAGCACCTGGGCTTAGTCACCTCAAAAGGAAAGTCAGAGGTTCCCAATGCCAAGGCCACAAAGTGGTGGTGGGAGTGGGGGGCCACCAGATTACTCCACACTAGGTACACTGGTGCTGCCTGCAGGAAATGAAAGCTGCAGGTGCCACCGTCCACAGCAAACTGTGCGTGCTGCTAACATTCACCGAGTCCAAAGCCCACTAATCAAAACATCTCAATGTGATGTGCAAGGACAGGATGAAACATTGACTCAGCAGAGTTAAGGTGAAGGGGTACCTTAAGTAAGCTGCTTGTCCAATACACAGCATGTAGCATGCTTTAGAAGACAATGTCCAAATTTTATAGCAGTAATAGCTTTTGCATCTTCTCTGCCTTACTTCCCAAGCATTATACCAAAGTTGCTATTTTAGCTGGGGCTAAAATATTAAGCAAAGTCAGCACAAGCTATGCACAGACTTCCATAATGCTGGGCTGCCACCATTCCTTTGCCAAGGCAGTGCCATGGGGCATCATGCAGCACACTTGGGAGAATCAGGATGGGAACTGCACTGATGTCCCCAAGTCCAGTCAGAAGTGGCCAGCTCTCACTACACCCATGTAACTCAGAGATGGCAGCTGTTAGCAGAAGTGACCAGGAAGGCTCTAACTCCATGATCTGCTGCCTTTTCTTCCTGGCAGGACCAGGATACCCCACAGGAAAGGCACAAGCAGCTCTTACAAAATTTCCACGCAGAGTTAAGAGGAGGCGGTCATCAGGGTAGCCACCATGCCCCTCCGCACATTTACCAACCACTCATCTACCCCTTAGATAGCTTCTCAGCCTTCTAGTTCAAGGATTATTAGCAGGGTACAGAGAGGGGACATGTGCTCACAGCTCCAAAGCTCAAGAAACACACCCCAAACCTTCCTGCAAAGTACATCTTGAGTTGTAACAGGAACTGGAAGAGCAAACAGCGACCGCACAAGCCTCACCGTATCCCTGGGAACTGCCCAACACATTTCCATGCCCTGTTGCTCCATTCAGTGAGAATCAAAGAATAAGTGACCTGTCCCTGTCCCCTTCAGCCTCCCCTCCACCCCACAGAGGGCCCAGCAGAGGGCCTTCAGTGTCCTTTAGATGGGGTACAGATGCTCAAGGAGGGTGGCTCAGCACAGATAGCGGCAGCTTAAACTCTTTGCTCTGCTTTTTGACCACAGCTCCCGTAACTTCAAGGAAGCAGGTTTCCCCCTCCCTGCTTCTGCTTGATTTCAGTTCAAAAAGGTGACATGGCCCTGGTGCTGGGGGTTAGGACTCTACTCAGAGGCACAAGGGACGGTGTATCACCCCATAGCATGTTTCAGTAGCTGATCTCCAGGGGAGCCCTGTAGGTAAAAGGTCTGGGGTTGCCTCCTGAATTGCTTCAGTCAGCAGCATCAGAGACTGAGGTCGTCATTAGCCTGAGGAGCAGGGCTCTGTCCCAGAGGGAGCACCCCAGGCAGGTTCCGACGGCGGAGGAGCCCGGCAGCACCTGTCTCCAGCTGCCGCAAGAGGAGGGCAGCCTGCCCAGTGGGGCCATCCACCACCCTGCATGGAAGCCAGTGCCCAGCACCCACCGGGTGGGTTTTGTGCACGCTCCCAGGGACAAACACCCCAGTGCCAGGAGATGCTGATCCTCCAGCACAGCAGAGAAAGCTGCCTGTGACCCAGTGCGCGGGGAGCAGCCTGCCCTCCCAGGTGCTGCGCAGAGCATGGCATGCTGGTACCCAGCGTCCCCGGGCTCTGGCTCCCTGCAAGAGGAAAGCAGCTGCAGGCTGCATTGCAAAATTATGCGTGGGCAGCTTCTTGGCTACTCATGGGATAAGCAGCTACTACTTCAGCTCCCCCAGGCTTTCGCTGCAAAGCCTGTGCCAAGGGCAGCTCCATTTGCCGTCCTCAGCTCCTCAGCTTCACAGGCCACGCAGGGGAGGAACCGGCTGCAGGGAAGGTGGCTGTGTGGGGGCTGCCAGTGGATTTCCCCTTATCTTTCCTCCACATGGTGTCTCAACAACTGGCTCAGAGGACACTCAGCACTTCCAGTACCTGCTGCAGGGCGCAGCTCCCCTGTGCCTGTTATGCAGAGGCCAGTGAGACCACATCCCCATACCCATCAAGGAAAAGCAGCTGTTGCAGAGCCAGCTCAGAGGTGCCTGAGACGCCCCAGGAAAGGAGCTGTGCCCAAGAAGACAGCACAGCTACAGACACCCTTTTTCTTCCCCAACCCATGAAGCGAGGCAGGCATTGCACCCTGTTTGCTGCATGATACCCGGGCCAAGAGCTTGGGACAGCATTTGGCTTCAACTGCCAATCCATGACTGCTTTGCCCATAGAGGGACCAAAGCCACTAGCATCCCCCAGGCCCTTCTGATGGCCTCCCGCAGCATCCTAGCCTCAGCTCCTGCCATTGCAGAGCTGCCTAGTCCTTCCTCAGGTGAGCTCAATGGGATACTGCATGAGTTGATTGGACACCCCCTGGGGCACAGAGCTCCTGTGCAAGGTGATCAGATGGACTCCATCATACCAGTTCTCCCTGCAGGAGTCCACCACAAGGGGCTGGGGGGAAGGAACAGGCACCCTCCCCACAGGTGGGCCTGGGTGCTGCTGAGCTTTTGCCATAAGAGTTGGGCCAAACCAAGCGTCAGCACCATTTGGAGAGTGGGCTGCTCCCTGGAACTGATGTTTTACCCCCTTCAGCTCACAGCTCATCACGGGCAGCTTTTTACATCATCTAGCACCTCCTCACTAACGTCTCCAGAGAATGCACGTCACCCCATCTTCACACGGCATCATCCTCATGCAGGAGCAAATGCACTGTTCAAAAGGGCTGTTTATTGGACCTTCTGACAGCAGCCACCACCCTCACCAATGTGGGCCCTCCAAATTGATGGGTTCCCAGCTCTGTCTGCAGGCAGTGGGAGGTGCAAACACTCACCACCAGTACAGCAAGGGTCAAGGAGTCAAAGACTGGACAACCAACCCATGAGACAACCACACAAGGAAAACGCTGTGCAAGTGTCTGCCAAGTCCCTGCAGCCTGGTTCTGACATGCCAGCCTGTGGTACCTAGCAGAAGCTGCCCATCTTCCCTGTCCCAGGAGCCCCAAGGTGAAGCGAGGGCCCCCCTGCCGAGCGGCGGGCCAGGAGCAGCCCCAACCAGCAGCGCCTGCAGCTCAATCTGACTCACCGGTGCCACTCAGCACCGCTTGCCCACGCACCTCGCCCCCACAGGAAAGGCAACGCCAACGCCAGCAGCACCAAGGGCTCACTGGCACCAGAGATGGGATGAAAGCAGCACGAGCCATCTGAGGGGCTGCGTGCCTTCTCCTTTGGGTGCATGCCCCAACCTAGGGACACGTTAGCTGTGCCAGACCCCGCTCCGCAGGCAGGGTTTGAGTTCAGCCGGCTGCCAACGGCTGCGTGGGACTGGTCAGATCTGGGACACCGAGGCCACCACTCCCAGCTCATGCCGCAGGGACAGAAATTCAGGCATGGGGAAGAGGCAGCCAGTGGAGCAGCTGCCAACATACGTGCACATCACCAAACAGGCAGCATGACCTGCTTATAAAACATGTTGCTGGCCACCCTGGCAGGAAACCCAAGCACAGGCAGGAGAGAAACCCAGGCAGGTGCAGGCAATGGCTCTGCAGGGCCATCTGTGGCCAGCAGCCCCTGAGACTCACCTCACTTTTCACGGGCTGGGGTCTCTTCCCAAGCTTCACCTCCAGGAATTGGAGCGGTGAGATCATGGCCCCGATGTTGCGGATGTCAGCGTACTTCAGCTCCTCGGCGGTCAGGGCTGTGCCAGGCAGTCCTGTCAAGGGGCCAAGCCCAGGCAGTGCGCCAGCCGTCAGGGACGGGTCGGGGATCTGCCCTGGCATCATAGCAGGGGAAACAGCTTCGTAGGCTGAAGGGAAAGTGAGACACGGCCCGTTACAACCCAGCTACAGGGCCTCATGATGCAGCACAAGCCAGATTTATTCTACAGTCCCATCACCTAACGGGGTGTGAACCAGGGAAAGCAGCCGCTCTTCCCTGGGGATGGCAAAGGCAAGGACTAAGCAGAACCTGGGTGATAGAAACCAAAATACAGGAATCCTTCTAGGAGGGATACGCTACTGGTGTGTAGATCGGGAAGGGAAGAGACCTGAGAGGCAAAGCACCAGAAGAACAGGACCTGGCTACAATGACAGTGATGTGGTCCCATGGACTACCGGTTTTGGCGCGTCTTTCTCTGGAGTGCAGAAGATCAAGGTTTGCTCTTAACTGAGTTTTGATTAATGTGTAGGTTATTAGGACAAGAAGAAAACAGCACAAGGAGGACCATAATATGCTTTAGGCTGGATTTCTTCTGGGCAGGCTCACCCACTGGTCAGGGCTGGGACACGGCACATGGGGACCAGGGATAAAACCACAAAAGAAAAACCTGCTACTGAACAAACATCTCCCAGCACAGACATGAGGAAGCGAAGGCTGGAGAGGAGGGGAAATGGAGCAAGGTGCGAAACGCTTCTATCAGAAAGAAAAAAAGTTGCAGCGTAAGTGAGAATAGGATCGGGACAAGCTTTGGCAAGTCACTTATAGGCAGAAGAAAGGGAGTTACCAGGAAACGTGAAGAATAAGCAGATGAGAGATAAAGAAATAAAATTACACCTAAAATGGGAAGCCCATAGAGCTGGAGCTGTTATATCAGCCAAAAAGCAAAGGGAGCAGGTGGTTGTTGGCTACAGCACAAGTACAACCCTGCTTGTGTAACTGGCCTGGGACACTCACAAGTGACCCAGTTACAACATGCAGAGTCAACTTCTGTCCACACAGCAACTATTTCCCCCCACCCCCTCAACTCAACCACATGTCCCAGTGCTCGTGCACTGCTCTCCTTGCTCTGCCCAGCCGGACCAGTCCCAGCACACTCCAGGAGCCTCCAGGCATCCACCCCACCCTGCCCCCATGGCCGGAGGCATCCACACAGCAAGGAGAGGGACCAGCGATGTCAGGAGAGAGAAACAGGCTAGTGGAGCGGACCCAAAATCTCACTGAGCAGCTTCCTACAACCACCAGAGCCAGTCACAAGGCAGGGTTGAACAAGCAGTTGGGCAAACTCACAGAAGAGGGGTCCATGAAGGACCACCAGTCACATTGGTCTGTGCAAACTGCTGGAAGTTCTGGCAGCACCAACTGCCAGAGTGAGGAGGTGCATTAGGCGAGGGGTAACATGCACTTGCCCTGCTCTTTCCGAAGCATCCACTCTCAGCTGCTGAGAGACCAGGTAACAGGCGTTGCAGACTTTTGGTCCAGGCAGTCCAGCTGTGCTAAGCAGAGGCACACACACATTGTCAAGCCAGCTGTCACAGTTGCTCAGCACTTGCCATCCTGGGGTGACAAATCTATGTCAGTACCAGGCTGAAAACTTGAGTAAAGCTGCATGTGAGATAGGACTGTTGGGTCACAGAACAGTTGAGGTGGAGAGGGACCTCTGGAGATCACCGGGTCCAACCTCCCTGCTCAAGCAGGGTCAGTGGGAGCAGGTTCAACAGGGTTAATCATAACAAGCAGATAAATTAAGGATTTCTTCGTGCTGGCACATCTCTTTACCCAGGAGATTATTTGGTGTATTTGTTAATGTGAAGGAACAGGAGATGAGCGGCAGAAGGGAAGGAAAGCCAATCATACAGGTTAGTCAAGAGTAGAGAGGCTAATGCAAGCTCCACAGCTCCCAGCACAGGTGCTGTGCAAGCTGTACTGGTGTGACAGACAAGGGGATTTGCATCAGAGAGCGCCTACAAGCTGCAATATGCTGTGAGCTGTCATATGCTCTAATCTGCCACCAAAGAGGTCCAGGTGTCAGCACGAGGTGTCCCCTGGCAGAGTTTGCTCAGCAGACGGCAACGGTGACCAACGGGACTTGAGAAAGAGTGTGGAAAGCAAATGCAGCAAGACCGTGACCACAAAGAGGTGGTGAGCAGGAATCAAGCCCTCTGCTCCAGTCATCCTTCTGGAGGAGAGACCAGAAAGGGGAGAGGAGGCCAGCACTCAGCAGTGCTGGTATGCAGGGGGAGGAAGCTGGGCCCAAGGGAGGTGCACAAGGACATTAAAGCCTGAAAAGAAGATGGGAAAGACAGGAGAGATGAGTAACTTCTGAAGCGCAGTGATACTACCTGGTGAAATGGACTCCTGCCCATTTGGTGACAGAAGAGAAAGAAAATACTTGGTAATGATACTTGACGTCAGAAAAGACTACACGTCAACTCGTTGAGATTGCAAGGACCTAAACTGATCCAAAGTATTCATTCTTCCATAGCAATCTCTAAACCAGACAGCTGTAATTCCACATCTGCAGCGGTTGCCTTGCATGGTGTCAAGAGATGCCCGCTTGCAGCGGGGCTCTGAAGCTGCATGCTACATCCCTCCCCTTCCTTTCAGGCCTACACACAGCTAAGATGCTTCCCTCCTCCAGAAACCGCGCACCATTCTACCCTAGGCTGCACTCCAGACAGAAACATGCAAAAAGTTATTTGGGGACTGTGCCTAAATCCCTACCATCTTCCTCAGAGACTGTCACCCTCCAGCAGGAAAGCGCCAGGTCAGTGAGGTGGCATGGCAAAGGGGAGGTGAATCCAGAGGCTCTTCCCAAGACATACAGCCACAGGACTCAGCTGCGTGGAGTTAAATTCAGTCTACCATTTTGGGATAGCTGCATGCACTGCAGAGCTAGCCATTTCCCAGCCGCTGCCACTAAGACAACATGCTGTGGCACTGGGGAAGAAGCCTACCAACAGCAGCACACCCCAGGCCAGCTGCTGCGTGCCCCCTCACCAGCAATCCCACAGATGTCCATCCCCAGCTTGAACAGTTTTGCGTAAGTAAAAATAAAGAACACCCTCTTGAAGTCTTCCTCCTGCAAATACCACGTGTGAGCTGCTATGGCACACACTGATTTGGGGCCCTGACCCACCCTTTCACAGGCTTCAGGCTGAGAACTGACTTGAGCCCAGCACTAGATGCCTAAATCCATTCCGGACTTGGGGGACCTGGTTTTAATTTGTTGTCTTCCATCATGACGTGCAGCTGACAGCATCCAGGCACTGGGCTGGACAGTCCAGGTCCTCAGCTAGACCAAATTGAGGGTCACTGCAATTTATGAAATAGAGAGGAGAAATCTGTTCTCCAAACTGTGGGACTACCTGGCCACCGAGCATGCCCCTGCACTCCTGAGCCTGGGGCAGCTCCCCGGGGACAACTGGCTAAAGATTTCAGAAAACATTGTGTTTTCTCTGGCCCACCTTCTCCCTCTACCTCTTTGATCTGGTAGCTTAATATGCCTTGAAATAGCCTCCGTACCGGTGTGCCATCAAGGCACAGGTCGGAGTGAAGGAGCTGGCCCAATACCTAACATACTCTAAAAAACTTACCCTGGATCCAGGGACTACACTGCCAAAGCCCATCACACCTGCATCAGTGTAAACTAAATGTAAAGCTGTTCAAACCAAAGCACCAGGATCCACCTGGAAGAACATGAACCTGCACATTAAGATGAGCTGAGAACTAGGTGGGAAGGGGGAAAGTGACTTCTACAAGCGAGATCTTGCTCAGGGGTCAGGAAGCTCAGGAGCACATTGAGAACTACAAAGAGACAAGCTGAGTTACACTTTGGAGAGGAACATAAAACCATTCCCAGCAGGGCTATGCCCATGGAAATAAGAAGGGAATGAGGAGAGATGCCATCCCTCTCTGCAGAGCAGGGGTGCAGTGACAGACCATCCTACCCAGCCCTCAATGCCCCTCAGCCCCAGGCACTGTCACTCCATACTGATCAGAGGGACTCTTGTTCCACTCCTTTTGCCTCTTCCTCCTGTAAGAGAGGCTTTCCTTTCATCCCAAGTCCCAGATACTTTCACCTTCCTCTCTGGTTAGTGCTAGAGGTAAGTAGTTGTACTTTGATTGTGTCAAAAAAGACAAGGCATGTAATTCTATTTAATACTTTGGTCTTCTTCCTGAGGCCGTTACCCTGGAAGACATTGACATGCCTGCCTATAGCTCCAGCATATTTCTACCACATTTGTATGGTAGGGCAGAAATAACTTTGAAGTTCAAGATCTGAGTTTGACCTTTAAGTTGCAGTTTTTCAATAGCCACGTCTTGCTGGATGGGGTGAATACAGCTGGTGCCTTGCCAATTCCTAATTCCTTTCTGGATATTCCCTTGCAGTGTTTGTTATTTCTAAGGCACATGAACCAACTCACCTCTGTATTCCTTCACTTTCTAACAGAGTGCTTTAGCTGGGATTCTTATTAGATTTTTTTCTTTTCATAACTGATTGTTAACAGTCTTTTTTTTCCTCAATGCCAGGTAGTCTTTCAACGTCTCCTTACATAAGCTGAGAAACATGGTGTCTTCAGTAAAACCTAGCTTTTTGGTGTCGTACAGCTGAACCACACAATTCCTGCATTGTATCAGCTATGCTTTTTCACACAATGAAGCCAACAGCAAAGCAAAGCAGTGAGGGGAAAGAGAATGTGCAGTCTTACATCTGACACTGGGATCTGTGCGACGCCAGCTGCTCGAGTTTACATTCACCGTAGCTGTGCCTTCTGCACTGATGCTATTCATCATTTCATGCCACGACATCAAGATGCTCCAGAGTGAATTAGGAGACAGAGAAGGCTTTCTTAAAACTTCAGTTCAGTGATGAGCAGCTTGTGTCATTCTATGCTCTCTTCAGCAACTATCCTTACAGCAAAAATATGGTCAACACGTGATTTCATGGGTCAAAATTCAGTTTGTATTTCCTTAGCTTTGCCTCTACACTTCCCTTGTTCTGGTTAAAATGCTGTAACACAAGACTTGACCTCTTGCCGAAATGTCTGTAAACCCTCCTAATTATTGCAGACACTTTTGCATCCTTTCTTTGGCACTGTTCTTGTTGTGGTCTCGGTCAACCTCAGGTCAAGCTCAGTTATTTTATCAGCAGTCTCATCCCCAAAAAGCTGACAACACTACAGCTTCCTTTGCTCACCTTGGTTTTGCTGCATCTTTCCCATCAGTGACGAGTGTTTCTGTGCTTTGTCCCCCAATTATGTCCTTAGGGTCAACAGTTCATGACACTGGTTGATTTAATATTTCTTAAAGGCAGTGCCCATTACTCATAGTTTTTCTCCTATTGCCAGGGTCTGCTATCTTCTGGAGCCCACAACTTAGTAGGAAGAAGCTTTACCAAGTTGTTACTGTCCCATACAGTTGCTCAGCTTCCTCAGTGACACTGTCCCTGCATACCCTCCTATTCTTTCTCCTGCAGTTCTAATCTTCATTTGCTTGGGGTCTTTTTTTCTTCCCATACTGATTTTGCTGCTGCTTTTTCTGGGGACTCTTTTCTTTTTTTTTCCCATACTTATTTTTTTTTTTTTTTTTTTGGGGACTTTTTTTTTTTTTTTTTTTTTTTTTTTTTTTTGAAGGAGCTGATGTTTCTGCAGCAGTTACAGCATAAATCTAACATGCGTAGGCATAATCCACGTAACCCAGTGTCCCCTGGGGCTTGTACTCCAGTTCCTAGCCTGTATTCATGCCCCTCCTGCTACCTCTTCAGTGCTATTCTTACCCACAGGCTAAAACTGGCCCAGGAATGCCTACCTGTGTTGAAATCATACATTCATTTCCCTGTGCAGAAACTGCCTTAGTTTGTATCCACTGTTCCTCCAGGACCATCCTATGCATCCTCGCTTATCCAGAGCTGCTGTTTGCTTCTTTATAAACTCAATGCAGTTGCTGCTGCTGCATCAACAGCATCATCATGCAGAGAGGACCACAATATCCCAAAGCAGGCTCTGACAGTCACACTTCAATTTAAATTGCCATTACTGTCTTACCGCTGCTGTCAGCTTCCTTGGCGAGAGTGAGGGCTGTTCGCAACCTTATTTTCAATTTTGCTGTCTATAAATCATGGTTTCTTCCAACATAAGCTACCTTACATGCTTTGACATCTGCAATGGTTGATCCAAGTACCCTTCTGAAGCTCAGAGAGCCAGTCTAGCACCTAATATTGCCAGCCAGCAGATTCTGATGCTCTGTAAATACCAGCATGTTTCTCTTTTGCCCATGTTAAGCGCTGTGCTAAGGCAAAGTCTGTCCTATTAGCCCTTCTCCATGCTGCCTGCAGAACCAAGGCCATGCTTGCCTGTTGTTCTCTCACTCCAGGCTTGACCTGGGTGCCTGCCATTACTTGTCAGCTGCCATGCATCAGAGCACTGCCAAAGTCTGCAAGCCACCATACAAGCGATCTTTGATGTCTTCATCAATGTGTTAGCACTTAACATACTATTGCCATTTGTATGTACTGTCTCAGAGCACCTAAGTGACAGCAATTGGCCTTTCATCTGCTCCTGGCCAACAGGCAATAGTTTTGCTTTGGAGATCAGAAGTAGTGTTATCATCCATGAGAAGCAACTTCTGGTTCCTTAGATTTTACTATGGCTTTCTTGTCTTTTTTTTTTTTTTTTTTTTTTTTCNAGCTCCTGGCTATCAAGTTTGCTCAGTCTGTATGTCCTACATTGCATCTTTCTAGTTCCTTCTGTTGGCAGAAGGATGATTTATATGAAAGCCCTTTCCTGACATGCCCAACTTCTCACACCCCCAGAATGTAACTTCCTAAACAAAGACAGGGCAGTTGGCTATCACTTGTTCTCTGAAGCACACATCCACTTGCTTTCTTCTATCTGGACTGTTCTGGCTGGGGAGACCGCAGGGTACTGAGGGTCACTGGAGCCTACAGACCTTCTTCCACTTCAAGGTTCAGCCCCCAGAGAGTGCCAAGTTAAGCACGATGAAGCTGAAGGCAGAAAGCCACTACCCCATATTCCCAGTGCCACAAGTACCTAGCCATGCAATTACAGTTTTCTTCTGTTGACCAAAATGTGCTACTCTTCCCATTCCCAGGCAACTGTTATCTGCTCTAGATGCATCTGATGCATCTAGTTTCAAGTAGTACCTTACAGCAGGTCACCCCATCTCCTGTCTAGCTTCTTCTGGTCTGTACTGTTAAAAGCAGTAACTTGCAGTGCCAGTGCCAAAGGCCATGCCGATCAGTATCAAAGTTATTTGCCAACCATCAGAACACAGCAGCAGCCAAGCCCTTCGGTTGTAACTGGTCTTTTCAGATACCCATGCAGTAGTGCTGGCAAACATGGACTTTAACAACAGCCACTGTACATTCATTCATCTGCTGAACTTGTTGATGTAGAGAAACCCACAACCTGTAGTGTACTGAAGAGCTGCAGTGACACCCACTGGGATAAAACTGTGCATGCCCCCTCTTTACCAAGGACCTAACATCACTTAGTGTTCCATAGCATTCAGGGAGATTCCCCCTTATTTAAAGGCCAGTTTAAGGCACGATCACAGCATGGCTTACCAGGTTCGCTGAGCTGCAGCATGCCACCTCTGTATGGTAAACACCATAGTACCTCACTATCTCCACACTCCACTTCCATCCCAAGAAGGAGAGACAGCTCCTACAACCAGGCCCTGGGTTTGCGGGGCCAAAGAAGCATCTGTGCCCTTCCCACAGAGGCCTCCAGCTGCTGCCCTTGCTGTTCCCTTCCTCCCATGGGCAACCCCACATGGTGGGAGAAGAGCTGCAGGGTTTGTGAACACCCTTACATACAATGTCCCATCGCAAACTCCTGAGCTCCAGCAAGCGGACTGCAGGGCCACAACGCTAAAGAGAGGAAGGAGCCGTGAAGGACAGTTCCTCAGGAGATGGAAGTCTAAACCCATTTCTTGAGTGGGAATGGTCTGGCTCAGCCCTGCATGTCTAGTTTCACACAGGTGGCAGGAGGAGCATCCGAGTCATTCACAGACAGAAGGTTGTGAAAAGTTTTCCGAAAACAGGAATGCAGAGAGCCTTGCTGCCTCCCTCTTCTTCTCCATCAGGGAGGCACGCAGCTCCCTATGCTGCACTCACAGGGCACCCCAGAGTGGACAGCCTCTCCTTGGCAGAAGTGCAGTTTTGCAGCCCCCACCCACCTGAGTCCCCCCATCAGGCCACCACACCTGCCTGTCCGATGCTTTGACTCCTTATCCCCATTATGAGGAGGGGGATAACGGTCCTCCAGTCCTCAGCTTTAGAAATAAACCCCTCTTTGCCATTAGCAAAGCAGTCAGCTCACAGTCCTTCTTGTTCCCTGAGCATTTTCCTCCATACCTTCACAGGGTAGTAAAAAGCTCTAGTTTAGCATTACACTGCCCCCACCACTGCAATGCAGTGACTGACTTGTAAGCAACCTGTGACAGCAGGGTTTTGTACAGCACCTAGCATAGCGAGGCTCCTCTATTGCAATAATTAATGGAACTAATTGCAAAAAATTTGCAATTCATTATCACAGTATTATTATTAGAGATTGCAATCAATTATTTGTGGCAGACATTTAAAAATGCTGCACTACCCACCGGATGGCAGTGTGGAGCAGGAAGGTAAAAACGATCCTATTTCTGCCTGAAGCAGTTCAAAGGGATTTGTGGAGGAAGGAATACCCTGGTCTGAGCCAGCCTGCAGCTCAGACACTGAGGTTAACGACTGACTTGTTGAAATCCCCCAGGACCTTCCATGACCACATGTGGTCAGGGCTGGAATATTCTTCAAGAAGACAACCCTCCTCCAGCACAGAGCTCTACCCTCAGGGGCCAAGGATGGCCTCAGAGATGAGAGGCCCCCCCTACAAACTCCTCAAAATTATGCCCTGAATGCCAGGGTCATCCACAAAGACCTCTAATCCATATAAAGACCAGCTCTGGCTAGTTTGCAACAGCCCTGCTCAGCCGAGGGGCCCATATGGACCTTCAGCTCCCTAACTGCATGTTAAAATAGCCTGCAATGTTTGAATTGATACTCTGGCCAGTCCAAGCAACTGAGAAATCCATGCAAGCAGCCAAAGACAGATGGCTTCAGGTTTGCCATGCCCCCCTCCTTGCTGCACTGGCACTAGAGGACACATGCAGGCTGGCAAGGGGTCCATACCACACATCATGGCTCTGCCTCCCTTGCTCTTGGGGCCAGGTCCACCGGGAACAGCCTACTGCAGTGAAAAGAGCCTCTCACCAGCTTCACACTCAAGACACTGCGTGCTGCCAAGTACCTGGCCCAGGCAATGCAGCTGAAGTAGCAAACACTAGCACAGGGAAGGAGACTGCAGAGCAGATGCTCAGCGCTGCCTGCGCTTGAGCAGCCTAGTTGGACATACTGCTCGGATGGAGAGGGCAGGAGGAGGCAAGAGGTATGAGGGAGCATCTATTCTTCCTTGGCAAGGACCACAGCAGAGAGACATCCTGTAAGGAGGGAAATGCTCAGCCATGAAGAAGAGTGAGAAGCATCCATAGGTGTCTCAGCGAGGAGACAGAGGCAGCAACCTGCACGTTAACCCTCAGCAGATCTTGTTAATCCCCCAGACCCCAGGAACCTGGGACAACCAATCGCTGCTTGACACAGGGAAGGTTTGGACCGCAGCTCCTGCACCCACCCACTCATCCCCCAGATGGGCAGGTTTTTGCTTTTTAAATCGCTAGGAGTCATACCAAGAATCTGAACTCCAACAACTGGCATTCCCAGATGTCCCCACACAAGCACTCACCAGCAAATTCCCAGCGCAGACTCTGGCGACAGCCTCCAGATAGAGTTTTTCATGCAAGTTTTCTCAGATCTAGCTAAAAAATCCTGGTCTGAGCTGCAGAAGCATTTGTTTCTGCTGAGCTCTCCGAGTCCAAACACACACACACAGTTTGGCAGTGGTTGTGTTCCAGGGCTGGTAATACAAGCCATGGAGCAGGCTGCCAAGACAAGCAAGAGAACGAGCCAGGCCCTGTTTCATTGGCCACCATACGCTGCATATGGCCCTGGAACCAGCCAGCACAGTGTTCTCACCCTCCTTGAAGGCATAGGAGACCCTGTGTTTTCAAATACACCTCCACAGGGCCTTCATTAAAGGAAAATGGAAACATAATGTGGCTCTTGCTCTCTTGGTATTTCTCCCTTTCCCCCAATTTGCTCTCAAACCTACTTCCCTCCCATGGAAAAAGAAAAGTGCCTCCTGGAGCAGACCGTGCAAAAGAATGCAACTTCCATTCAGCTCCATGCCTGACTGCTAAAGCGGACTTGGGACCGAGCGGTGGGGGAACCTCCAGGGCCCCTCTCCTTCCCAGGGCCCCGCCGGCTGGAGGCACGGCTCAACGCAGCGCCGGCCCTCCCCGCGGCACAGACACGGCGGCCGGAGGGAGTCCGGACCCCTCCCTCACCTGCGCGCCCGGCCGACAGGTGAAGCGGAGGCAAGGAGGGCACCCGAAAGCGGGGGGAGGCCGCTCCCCACC
>WAAD01003080.1:147629-186999 GCA_013389945.1 Fregata magnificens
CCGGGCAGCCCCAGCGACCCGGCCCGCTGCCGCCGCAGCCCTGCCCGGGCCAGCCCGCAGGGGCAGGCTCTGTGTGGAGCCACCTCTCCTCAGTCCTGCGCCTGACAACGAGGAGGCAAAGGACCAGAGAGAGTGGCTAGGGCTCCCCAGCGCCAATCCCACCTCACCCAGGGCAGCAATGACATAGGGACAGGGAGGGCTGCAGGGCAACCCCGCTGCCCCGTGGGAAGTGAGCTTCTTAGTGCATTCCACCCCAGCCCGGCCTGCTCACATCCCACACGATGCTGTCTCCCCTGTTCACACATCAAGGGCTGTCAGCCCCAGCTCCGCCACCCCTTTGACTGGGATGGAGAGGAGCCAGGAGGAAGCAGAGGGGTTTAAGGCTGCTTTGGTCTTTTTCCCTTATCATCACTGCGACATCCCAGGAGGGACATTGCCTGAGGCACAGGCACACTCATGGTGCCCTGTGCTCTAGCACCATGATGTCAGGCGGAGATGGGGGAGCAGGTGGCGGATTGGGGCCTTCCTGATAACTTATTTGCATGGATTTGAATTGTCTCCTTCCTCTTTCTCTCTAACATTGGCCTCTTCCCATCTGCATCTGCCAAACTCTTCTGGGGAGCAAAGCTCTGCACAGCCACAGGGCCACACTGGACCTGCCACAGGTACTGGATGCTCTGGGGCTGTTACTCCTAAAGCATTTCAGGACAGAAACACTCCTTTTTCTTTGGAAAGAAAAAATACTAGAGTGGTTAGCAAGACCGCTGGGCTGAGCGGCGCTACCCAGCTCCCTGTGCCTGAGCCTGTGCCCAAAGTAAATGGGGAAAGAGATGAGACATGTCTCCCAAAGAGGATGAACCACAGCGAGGACTCACAACCAGCAAATTCTTCTGAGCCCTCTTGCGTGTCCCTGGGCCCTGTGGGCAGGTCATTACAGACAAGAGGAGTCTGTCATGGAGCTGAGCAATACTGCCATCTCTTTGCCCTATCCTCCCCACCCACCCAGCTGCACAGAGAGGCACCCTACCTTGTTTTCCTTCTCCTGGCTTGTCAGTCATTGTTTCTTTTCAGCATTCACCAATTTCATTTCTTTTCACCACTGACGATTCATGGTATTCATCATCCACAAGGTCTCACTGCCAGCACTTCCAGCCTTGTCCTCTTCATCTGTGTCTCAGCAAGAGAAAGAGAATTCAGATGGGGAGCTGGGACTGAGGAGGAACAGGGGACCGCAAATGCTGCGTTCAATACAGGATATACTTTGCCCAAGTTGTCCTACAGAAATAAGTAACAGCCTGGCTTGGCAGGACACTGCACATGTATCCTCATTCCTACTCTCCTTATGCTGTTACTCTTTTATCTTTTTGTTTTCAGAGACACGGAATACTTTCTATACACCTTTGCATACAACCCCAATATTTCTTTAATCTTGGCACCTCATCTTGGGGGGAAGGGAGAAGTGCGAGCTGAGTTGTGTTTTTCCCACATGCATTCCTTCCCCTTCCTATATCAGATAGGACAGACTTTTCTAGTGCCTTGAGCTGGAGGGATCCCAGTGTGGTTGACAAGCAGTATCTCTCTCTAGCAATTCACACAAGTTGCCTTCAGGGCATGGCAGCTCCCTCGCAACTGCTGCGTCCTGGGTGAAGGGAGAGGGAAAACCAGGGGGATTTCAGAGGAGGCTGATGACCTGGCTGAACAAGGTCCAGTCCAGCACATGGTTCCTCCTGCAGCCCTTCCCTTCCCTGGGGAAGGTGGGAAAGTGCCATTTCCCCTTCTCCTCTGGGGGCTGGAAGGAAGAGAGCTCTCCCTGCTCTGTCTTCCATTGTTTTTCCCTTTTTCATTTCCCTTTCTCTCGTGGGCAGAGCTGGGAGATCTCATTGCAACATAGACATCTACAGCCCCAGCCTCGAGCACTGACCTCTTCATGGGTGCTCTTCCCCTCCAGCCAGCCCCCACAGGACGGGAGCAGGGACCCCACACCTACCAGTCTGTATATGACCAGCACTTGCAGCATGTTTGCAGTGCACTTATTTCAAAGTTGCGTACCCAAGACTGTGCTGAAGAAGGTCGGGAAGCAGGGAGGAAAGGGTATAGCTGAATTCGGCCCTTCAGCCTATTATGTCTTTCTTTCCCTGCTTCCCCCCTGCAGGTCCTGGGGGCAGCTGATCCTCCATTATTATGATAATCCAAGTTAGTCCTAACTGGGACTTGTTTAACTTAACTGTTGAAGAGCTAGTTCCAGGGAAGCATCCTTGTGTGGGACAGTGCTTACGCACATCTTTAAAGGGACAAACTTGCATCATTCTTTCTTGAGCTGGGAACTCTTGTCTCACAGGGGAATTTTCCTCGTTCTTGCAGCCGCCTGTGCTTGAACTGTTCTTTTCCCAAGCTGGGTTTTGCCTCATGTAAACACCAAACATGTTTACTTTTCAGATAGTTTCATTCGGGCTAGAAAAGGCGTAAGAATTCATTGAGAATTTGTGGCTTCAGTGGGTAAAAGTGAACAGAAAAGTCACCAACAACAGGCTGCTCACCGAAGGATGCCGAGTGGTCGGGTAAACACGGCTGGCCCTACCAGGGCCAGTCAGTCTTGCCACTGCTGTGGAAACGTGCTGACAAATACAAATTAACCAAGTGGGAATGGCAGCATCTGCAATGGAGACAGGAGAGGCTGAGAAAAAAGCAAAAGTTCTACTGCACAGAATATAAAAAGCTGTCGGTACCTCACCACTTGGAAGATGGCTTTCTCGTCAGATGAAAGGGATGATTTGCATATTTTTGTCCAAAACAAAGTGTGTGGAAGGTGAAGGCTCATGGATGTAGAAGCGCAGCCCCTGCAACACAACACAGGGCCAGAACGTTACCAGGAACAGAGCGAACTCCAGAGCAAAACAGACCTGCACCAGCACAGGAGTTTGATTGCAAAGGAGTTGCTCTCAGTCCTTGGGAAAAGTCTTTGCTCTTCACCTGCCAGCATGCGTTTCTCTGCCTTCCCCACGTGGATGAATTGTGCGGCTCATCGGCTGGATTCAGGCCTAGGCCAGGATGCCACATGACAGCACTACAGCCATCCTTGTCCTTCTCACCCCTCTCTTCTGGATTGTCTGGTGGCCCTCTCACAGCAGGAGTGGATGCTGCCTGGGGCAGGCCCATGTCCTCTGAAGGTGGGCCGGGGAGGCAGAGTCAGTACTGGTCCCTCTTGCCGGGTTTCTCAGCATCACTCTTGATGTTTCAGCCCCATCTGTGGCACAGCAATGAGAGCCAGAGTGCCAAGAGCTCCTGAAGGTCCCCAACATTTAATGTGCCATGTCCTCCAAGTGCACTGAAAGCATGTTGAAGACCCCAGCAATGATAGTCCTTTGCTTGCCCCCCGCACCCTCCTGATGCCAGCATCAGTGGAGATGAGCTCACAGTAACCTCCCAGGGACATTCTTGGCCAACAAAGCCAATGATACACTAGACCTAAATATCTCTGTTGCATGTCCAAGCACAGTTTTATGTGCTTGATATTAAATAATATTCTAGGTTTAGTCAGGATGTTAGCCACTGCACTTCCTTTCCTTTCTGTAACCTCTTCAGGGCTGACTAGCAGAACAACGTGCACGTGGGACAGGCCTGGCAGACAAAGCCACATTGACCTCCTACGTGTAAAATTCCCTCCCGCATTGCCTCTCCGTGCAGGCTGACAGGATTAATGATTCCCCTCCCACCCACTGAGGGTCAGAGAGCTGTGCTGTGGCTCTGCTTAACTGGGATTCCTCAGACCAGCTCCTCGAGCCCACACTTGCCATCTAACATTTGCTACATGAAACAGTGCTTTTCATCTGCCACTCATCCACCTAAATCACCCAAATCCTCATGAATCTGCTTCCCTTTTTTCTAATCTTTGCCTTCGGTGTTAGGATTATCTGCAATCCTGATGGTCAAGACTGAAAACCATCCACTGAAGGACGCAACCTAGGACTCACACGTTCAAACTCCTGTAAATCAGAGTACAGTACCTATCTGCAGCAAGAGCGAGCTTCAGCCTGCAGGGGAGGGTGGCGGTGATGCAAGTCAAGACATAGCTGCCTTTCGGCCACCTCTGGCTGCACGTCACACCATCCCCACCGGCCACAACTCCTTTCTCATTTAGCTGTTCCCTTCATGCAACCCTAGCTCATTTCTAGTCTGATTTTTCTTTAAAAAAATTTACTCCAGTCATTTTGCAGAATTGGGCTGGGGAGTGAAGAGACAAATCACACAAGCAGTGGGAGTGAGAGGATGGTATATTGCCCCCAAGTCACCGGGGGAAAGCAGCTGGGTCTGGGCTGGTGGTAGTGCTGAGGCCAGAGCAGTCACCGCCACAGTGGCCAGACAGCATCCTAATGGACGCAGGCTGATGGGCTGATTGATCCCCAGGCTGCTTGTTTATAAAAACGGGACTGATTAGATACCGGGGCTGGCAAATGCTGTGCAAGATCTTGTCTCTGACAGTGCTGGATCGTTAAGTTAAATAATCTTCATGTTGGACAGTTGTGGAATAACCTCTCCAGAGAGGAATTTCCTTCTTATCTTTGTCAGTTAGGCATTAGCTTGGACTTTAAAATATATAGTCTCTCCTAAAAAAGTTATAGTCCTATCTAATTCATATCCCTTCCCCATTTATCTTCTCTATAAACTGACATGCTGCGTTCCTTGCAATTCCTGCTCATGCGGAAGGGGCTTCATCTTTTTAGTAACTTTCTTTATCTGCCTCTATCTCCCCTATTTTCCCCAGCAAGGGTGATGAGAAGCACTCAGAGTATTCCAGCTGAAGATCTATCCCAGACTCACTCAGTGGCATTACAATATTCTCTGGATTAGTTTCCATCCTACTGTAAAGCCACCCCTGCATGGCTCCCAGAGATGAACTGCTCTGAGCCTTCAGGGCCTTTGGTTTCTACTTCTTTGCAGTATTTCAGCAGTGCCAGCACAAATCACCTCGTGGCCACTTAGCCTCGTTGAGAAGTTCCTGTGAAAGGTACTGCTCCCGGCTTTTTGAAAATTCACGTTCTGCTGTTATTTCCTACAGCAGGAAACACTCCACAACTTCTGGCAGCTCCAGGGGCATGATTTTCCTTTGCAGAGGAAAGCGAGCTGCAGATTTCTCACTGCAATGTAGCAGATCAGGTGGGTGTGCAGAGGGGACCTGCAGATTCTTGATGAGCATCCCAGCAATTTACCTGGGATCGAAATAAGACCCGTCTCCACAATGCCCTCCCCTATTTCTGCACACAGCTCCTGGTCTCTAACACTCTGCTCCTCAGGTGCTGTGCCCAGTCCTGGGAACTGTTGTTTTCTAAGACACCAGCCTTTGCTTTTAGAAGTTCTCACTGCCTGAGGGTGCCTTGTCTGTAGCAGTTGAGCTGCACTGTTAGGGGGGTTTATCTTTTTTTCTTTTTGGTATAGGAATTACTTAGCTTCTCTGCAGTGCCCTAAGCTTCCTTAGCTGCTCTACTTTATTCCCTGTTCCCAGAAAACCTGTCAGCCCTCTCCCAGGCTTCCTACTTCCAACAGACTGAAGGAAGGTCCTATAATTTTTTCTGGGTCTTTGTGCTTCACATTCTCTTCTTACCTGCCAAATTCCCATCTAACATTTTCCCAGCTGCAGCCTGTGCTCCTACTGGCTGCTCTAGGCTTGGATGTTCATTTTCTGAAGGATCTCTTTGCCTTGAATAACCTCTCATGTCTTGTGTCCTAGGCAGATGGGGGAGGCGTTCCTTGCCTTCCTCTGGATATTGCTGTCTGCTGCAATAGTGTTATTAATAAAAGAACCAATGAAAAAGCTCTCCTTGATATCTATCCAAAACTCTTTCTCTCCACAATGCCCTCTATCCTCCTTCCCCATTTAATTCCTCCACTGTCTCTTCCTTACCCCGCTCCCCTGCACACTTTGCTTTCTCACTTTCCTGACTTTCTTCATCCCTCCCCTTGTACTCCCTCCTTCTTTCACTGCCTCCCTTCTTCCCTCCCTCTCCTTGGCTCCGTATTCGAAATCCCTGCCCATAGCGACGAAAGGAAAAACAACAACACAACACTCCAGCCTGAGAAGGCCAGAGCACGGGATTCCTTCCGAGAAAACTCAGAAACCAGGGAAAAGAGGGAAAGCAAACAGTGAGACCAGGAAGAAGTCTGAAGAGAGAAAGGATATTTCAAGAGGGGGGGATGAGCTGGTATCTCAGGGAAACTTGGTGGGGTCTGAGACAAACACAGAGACACGATCACAGGTCCAACCCAAACACAGCAGAGCAAGTTCTGCTTTCTGGGGGAAGGAGCTGGGTCAGGAAGCCCAGCTCCCACAGAAAGAGCCCCAGTGCATAGTTATGCAAAGGACGGAGATAACTGTACAGATGGAGAGGAAAGAGAAAGCAGTGACTTGCTCTAGGGAGTGGATGGGCCAATGCCCTGGCCCACAGACAGGAGATATCCCTGCAGCAGAGGGAGAAGGGCTGATTTCCACAGGGGTGGTGGAGAATTCTCCATGCCAAAGGGAGACTGTGGGCCCGGGGCTGAAGGGTTAATACCCCACAGGAGGGCCCTGGGGAATCCACTGTAAATAGGTGTGGTTTTCTCTGCAACTCCAAGAGGCATTTTCTCTCTGTACCAGTCTGGACAGGTGAGAAATCGGAAGAAGTTGGAGCCTGTGCTTCCCACTAACACAAAGCAGGGCTGTTAGTACAGGTCTCGCTGTTTGTTTGCACACTCCAGCCTGGCTGCTTAACTCCGTAGTACCCGGTGCCAGGAATCTCTGGCAGTCAGCATGGTGGTCCCCCGGGTACAAGCACCTGCCTGTTAATGGAAAGCCACAGATTAATGGTGCAGCACAAGGAGCCTTAGTTACTCATTGCAGAAAGGATAAATTCAGTGATAAGCAAAAGAGCCAGATATGGTATGTACAGGAAAGGCAACTCTCTTCCTTTCTCCTCCTCCCATATCTCATGGGCCTGCACCCCCTACCCCAGTACTGCACTTGGCCCTCCTTCCTTGCCCCATCTCTGATGATCGCCCTCCCCAGGGCTCTGCCGTGCCCTCCCCATGCCACATCTCCACACCAAACTACAGCAATTTTGTTTCCTTCCGCAAGCCAACCTCCTCACTTGCCATGGCTCTGCAGCCTGCCTGCTGCTAGGCAAGGATAACCAAGAACCAAAGTTTTCAATCGCCTCTGCTCCATTTTCCATTTTTAATTCAGAACATTTGAAGCTTTTTTCCCCTTCTTCAAATGAATTTTAAACATAGCTGGCTCCCAGAAACGTAGAACTGGAAGTGGATCACTAAATCCAGCCACAAGCTCTAACAGCATCACTTATATAATCCCTTTCATAAACCAACCAGGCTCAATCTTGAAACCAATTGGGGTTTTGCTCTCCCTGTTCCCACTAGAAAGCTGCTCAAGGATCCTACTGCTATGAAAGGAAGAAATATTCTGTTACTCTCCAGCCTAAATTTACTCATTCCCATTTGCTCTGGCAATGAAAGACAGCACCCAAGCAGCAAAGTGCTGGGTTGGACATAAGCCTCAGAACACAGTTCAAACAAATCTGACTGAATCACAAAGAATAACGCCGAGGAATGAAAGCAGAACTGTTTGCAAAGCACTTAATTTTGGGCCTGGAAGTGCTGATTCCCCCAGCCATTTCAGATCCTGAAGGCTCCTCAGGCCTATAGAGTCCCCACATCTCTTTGACTCCCCAAGTGCATATTAGGGCCATGACCCCACTGTGCCCCTGTACCAATAGCTCTTCTGAAAACTGCTTCCAGGAAAAGATATTTGCATGAAGACCTAGCCCCCACCCAGTTCCCCGAGTCCTACCTAGCACAGCTGCTGCCAAAGTGCAGCTGAGCTTCAGACCAGGAGAGCTGCAGGAAAGGAGAATACCAGTGTCTGCAGAGAGTACAAGGCATTTATTGTCCAAAGTTCAACATACAAAACAGTAAAATGAGCTTGCAGAGGGCTGAAAGCTTAAGGAGAGATACTACAAAGCCCTGGGAAACAGAAACTGCAGGTGTTGAACCTTCCTTCTGCCCACCGCTCATAGACACCACTGAAGTCAGCAAGAAGTTGTTTATTTTAGGCTTTTGGTCAAGTTCTGTTTGCAAGAAGCCAAAATGGTGATGCTAGACACAAAGGCATGTCATATCCCAGCAGCAACATGGCTCCCCAGCTTACACGGGTAGATACAGCCGGGCCACAGATACTTGCACTGAATCATAGATTCCTGTCATCTAACTGTTGACGAGGATAATGGGAAATACAACAGAAGAGATGGGGGAAACCATCTGCTCCTCTCGCTTGACTGTGCTGTGAGACTGTAGGCTCTGTTTGGGATAAACCAGCACTTATTTCCAAGGCAACAAATTGCAGTATCATAAACAACAGAGGACCAGGAGATGCCTGCAGGTTGGAAGCTGAGAGAAAGAACATCCTTCGTGGAGGCACAGGCGGACCGAGCGAAGATGGGGCAGACTCTGAGCTCTTGCCCAGGGCACTGGTTTTGCCAGTGTCACCATTCAAAACCTCTTCCTTGCTCCTCCCAAGTAAAAGGCACCCTTGTGGGAGGGCCCCCACCAGTGACCCCATAGTCCAGCTGGTTGTTGTCACAGCCACAGAGGGGCTAAGTTGCCTTCCAGCCTTGTGGGTATATTTAGCTACAACCTGACTGAAGGAACAGCCGTAAAAACCATAGATGCAAAGGGTCCTTTTGGTGCCCAGTGCCTAGAGCTACAAGCGGTTGTGGCCAAGTCACAGCAGAGAAGTTGCTGGGACAAAATCCATGTATTCTGCTGCACCTCCATGTGACAAGTGCTCAAACCCAAGCAGGGGATCATAAAGCTGGCTCTGATGGCCTGACATGAAAAAGACAGAGCTCGACAACTATAGGCTAAGGCCCAGAGAGGCATAAGGTAAGCATAAGCAGAACATGTTATAGGGGCATGACTTGCTGTAGGATTGTCCCCCCTCCTGTGTGGTGACCCTTCTGGAGCATAGCTCCTGGGCTGGCGCAGAAGACAAAATGCAGCTGGACCTGGGGGAGACTGAGGTGGATAAAAGCTGGAGGAATAAAACTGCAGCGGAAAGAGAAGCCTTCTTTAGCGGAGGAATGAGGCTGAGCAGGAGGAACAGGAGTGACAGATATAAGTGACACGGATTTGGGTAAGCCACCGAGGGCTGAAGAGAGAACGCCCTGCAGAAAAGCACAACCAGTTCAGGAGAAAAAGATAAAAAGGAGGAGAGCTGGGCTATTTACTGGGGATGGAGTATGTTCTCTGTGGGGCAGATGGACCAGGTAAGCACACATTAAGTTCAATTCATGGGGCTAAAATGTGGGGTGCACTGAGGAGAGGGGAAGTTAGTGGGTGAAGAGAGGGGAGCCAAGCCAAGAAGAAGAAATAGGAGTGGGACTCCAATAACAGACGGCAGAAGCTGTAATCACAGGAGATACGAGCTGCAGGGATTTTGATAGCTTAGGTGTCTGTTTAAAATGCAGACTTGGGATCCAAAAGACCTGAGTAAATGGGTCTCCCTACATCCAGCTGCAGAATGGGGATGCCTTAAATGCCAGGGAGCTTGAGGACTGGTATGCATCACAGCACCACTGCTGCCGTTCCTGAGATGTGCACCCCGTGTCCTCCCAGCACTCCTGGGACTCCCATCCCTAACGTACAGCACAGGCACTCCCATGGTGGGGCCAGGTGAGTCCTGCTCCTACACGGCAGAGAGCAGACCACAGAGCTGAGGAAAGCCACTCTGTGCAGAGGGCAGGAAGAGAAGTAACAGTGGGGTAGGGAACCTGCCCTGGAAGGGTGCTGAAGATCTGTAGGTGAGAATGCATACGAATGGACATGGGAGGAATCCCAGGAAGTGTCAGAGTGAACTGGAGAAGGGTTAAGGGAGAGAGGTGCCAGAGCTGACCTGCTGAGGCTGCAAAAGCAAACAGAAGAAACCCAAGAAACTGGAGGACGAGAGAGGAAAGGGCAGGGCTTGCGACTGCCCATGAAGAAGGGAAGACAGCTGGCCAGGGAGCAGGTGCAGTTGCTCACAGGCAACTTTACTGAAGGCTCCTTTGAAAAAGTCATTAGTAGCAAAGTCTCAGACTGAACACAGTTAACGAGTTACAGGAGAGATCCCAAGGCAGAATCAGGATGGGGCAAGCAAAAGGTCCCATTGTGTGAATTTTCAGTGGGGCAAACTACAACTCCTTGATGAGTTTGACAGTGGAACAAGGGGCAGAGGAGAGAAGCAGAACACTGTCCCTCGAGACACTTCAGTGATCTGCATGCTCTGGAGTTAATGGGCTGCCAGTAGGGCCTGCATGAGCCAGCACTGTTGTACAAGCTGGACTGGACTTTCCAGGAACTGAGGAAAACCACAAACCGCCTTCGTGACGTGGACGAAGCGTGTGCGGAGCAGACAAATGTCTTGGCTCATTCCAATTGATTGCCATCAATCAGTTCCCCCAAAGGCTGGGGCAGATACATCACAAGTGAGACTGGATTCTCCACTGCCACTAATACATAGGCATCGTGAAACCAATTTTAGCCCATGGCACAGGCAGCCACAAGGACTCGCTGTCCCCTTATGGGTTTTTCCCCTGAGAAATGCAGTACCTCCATTTTACAGTGGGAAAGGTTTCTGCCTTTCCTTTCCCTGCTCAATTCTTCTGTACAAACATCTTCCTCTGTGCACTCTATGACTCCATCAGGGCTTCCTATTAACAGACACTGCAAAAAAGGAAGTCTTCCTTTTGTACACAGTCAGTCCTGTGTCACTGCTGGCTGGATTTGTGTTCCAGCAGTCCTGAGGAAATCCAGCCTGGGATGTGGCTACATGCTGCACAGTCGGATAACACAGCACACAGAGCCAATATACAGCTTGCCCTCAGGTGTGTGAAGGGTTAAGTCCACCAAGAAAATGCTTCTGCTGCTTAAACCAAAATTACTCTTTTTCTTCTCTTTTTTTTTGTTGAGGAGTTCATGAAAAGGGGAAAAAAAAAAGCTGCTATTTGTTTTGCCCCTGCTGGAGCCATGAAGGGAGCTCTGCAGAGTGGACAGTACAGTCACTGTGGCATCGCAGCAGTGAGGGAGCTGAACCGGGAGCTGTGAGGTGAAGGTCCCTGTTTAACAGCTTTCCGTTTGTTTACCGAAAAAATATTGTTCCATCATAAAAATTCCCAAAATAGTTCGGTTCTTGACAGACTGACTGGCAGCTGCCCAGCTCTGCAGGATCCTGCTAAATGAAAGGAAATAAAAAGAGCTAATCTTGTACCCATGGCCCAGTGCTTGCAGCTTGGGAATCTGCAGAGTCTCAGGGCTCAGCTGCCCCAGTAGGTGCACGGTGGGGTAGGATAGAGAGTCGTCCAGTCAGGGGGCTGGGTTTACTGATGGCAACAGCTTTTCCATGGGTGCTGGGCAGGCTGATGAGGAAGGCAGCACACACCTTGCAAGGAATGATCAGCTTCTGCTTTATTTTTATACCAAGGTTTTTTTCCCCTCCACCCAGCTCTGTAAAGCTTTACCTTGACAAAACAGGCTGCCCCACACTAATGGCTGTATCTCTCTGAGGTCTTCAATTCCTAAGAGCTGTCAATGGCTCCTTTGGGGAAATTTTTCATACAGGCATCATTCTGGACCAGTGCAACTCCTGGCCAGCCAATGTATTGCTTGTTGCTGAGAAGATCTTAGGATGACAACCTACTGTTGCTGCAGATCGCGGTGATCTTATTACATATAAATGGAAAGTGTCAAACAGCACATGGCAGCCAACTCAAAGAGAGTCATCCTCTCTAGGAAGAGCAAAAGGCCACTGTGAAGTCCTGCAGCCTGCCGCAGTGACCAAAGAACCGTGCGCGCTGTGACTCACAGCGCAGAGAAGCAGCAAACCCAGATTAGGTCATGCAGAATTAGCAGCCTCTGTGGAAAGAACCTATCCTCGCCAAATCACAGATGTCTCCCCAGCTGCAGAGTTAAGTTCTCCATGGCCCTCATGGCGCCCAGGGCAGGTCTGCTTTAGAGAGGGACAGGGGGAAATTTGCACTCCAGATCATTCCCAGCATTGGCCTCATGGGACTCTCCATTCATTCCTTAGACATTTTAGTACCTGGCCTCCAAACCAGGCCAGGCTCTAGCAATGGAGCTGGGGGAGGGTGGAGGGATGACCATTCCCCCAGTGCTTGCCCCCATTAGTGGTCTGCAAAGCCAGGCTGGCTGGTGCTGTAGGAAGGGTCAGTGTGTGCAGGGGCATGCTGGCTGTGGTGGTTCCTCTTCCTGTGGCAAGATCAGTTTGGCCTCCTGCTGTGGGACATTTCTAAGCAGTGTCACACCAGCTCAGCAGCCAGACATGGGAACCGTTTCAGTACAGGTGAGCTCAGGACTACCCATGCTTGCTTGGTTTAGGTACCCCTGTCACAAAAGAGAGGTGGGGCTGGTGGGAATGGGACAGCTGGTCATCTCTCAGCCAGGCCATCCACCAGCCAGACAAAAGTGACAGGTGACATTGCTAATGGGTTTTACGTGACTCTGAGGTTCCTTTCATACTGCACATGGTGTGCATGCTGCCGTTTGGGGCTCCCTTCACCTATCTGTAAGCACCTGCGAGAAAAGCTGACCACCAGTTTCCCACTGGAGGTATGCTGCCATTGCAGGCTGGCTCTGTCCCACGTTGGGCCGCTCTTCTTGATCCAGTTCCATGTACTGACTTGGCTCTGGGTGAGCCATGCGGGTTCTTATGATGGAAAACAGACCCAAGGGCACTGGGTATTACTTCTGTCCTTTCAGCCTCAAGGACACAGGGAGCTGAACCCTTCACAGCACAAAGAAGAGGAAGAGAGCCTTTAGCTGAGGAAGGGCCATGGAGGAAGAGGAGGTATGGTTTGCACATCAGAGCAAGTTGGAAGCATCGTTGAAAGCAACACACAGTTTGCAGCCATCCCATACAAGCCTGGGGGAGCAGGGAGCCTCCATGAGCTTCCAGATGGATCTCCAAGCAAGCATGCTGTGCTCCTCCTACCCAGGCTGGCCACCGCATCTAAGCCAGCACCCACTCTTCACCCTTTCCCCTCTGCGCTCAGCTTCCCCAAGCTCTGTATGGGAGTTTAACAAGTGCCTGGCAGGAGCACTCTGGGGGTCTGGTCACTGGGTGAAGGCAGCAGGACTGGGGGAGAGGAAGTGTCTCTGAAACAATGCAGCCTATTTTGGGATAACTGTGGACAATGGTCTTACTGATCTGGCTCTTATCTGATTCTTATAGTTTGTTTTCCCTTTGTGCTTGCTTTCCTATAGACTGTGAGAGCACTCCTTGTGCAGCTGTGGATGTACTCCAACAAACCTGCTCCAGGATAAAAAGTTACTTCAACCACCAGCCCCCTTTCTTGTCTTTCTTCCCCACATTTGCCTGCGTCTCACATTCACACAGTCAAGTGCTTCTGGTCTGACATTTTTGTGAGGTGGGGCTGCTGTAAGGCAGGACTGGAAGCTCCTCGCCTTCAGCCCTCACAAAGCTTGTTGGGGGACAGAGGCTGGCCCCCATGGATAGCGTTCAGCCACTCTCACCCTGGACCCTGTAAGGCAGCTGCCACCTCCCTCTTGGCCCTGCTGTGCTCCCAGGCCCTGAGTCACCCATTTCCTCTTCCACTGGCGGGGCAGGTGATGCACAGGACTGGCGCAGTTCTCCCAGCACCTTCTCAGTCATATCTTCCCTCTTATCTTATGACTACCATTTAGAAGATAATCATCGGCAGACCAAGTGGGCAAGGGCGCAAGCAAAGGGTGTTCCCCTTTCACATTTTAACCCTCCAGGACTGGCACTACAAACCATGCTAAACAAAACCAAGGCTTCAAGTTTGCAAAGAAGACAAAAAGCCGCCGTCTTGCTCCAGGGTTACCAAAGCAAATCAAGGACTCATCATTCACCAAAACAAAAAGCACCACAACACTAAAGAGCCCTGGCCTTAACTCCATCTTTTTGAGTGGTGTATAAATAGGAGATTGTTACTAGTCTACTTCCAAGAAAGTAGCTGCAGAGGAGCCTGGGGGCTCGGCCCTGTAATTTGGCTGTCTGGGGCTCACTTGGGCCCATAGGCCCAGTTGCTCCTCTCATCTACAGCTCTGCCTGCTCTGTAGGCAGGGCTCCCTTTGGCCAGGGTATCTAGGGTCTTGGCCGCATCTCAGAGGAGATGCTTCTCACATACTCCTGGATGTGATTGTCCATTTAAGACCCCACTCCAGCCCTTGGCTCATATCACAGAACAGCCCCCAACCAAAACACACATTTGCCTTTCTGCATTCTTTGCTGGGAGATCCTTCCACTCCAAACAACATAGGAGTGAAATAAAGCTGTGTGGGTGTCTCTGGGATCCCACTGCCAGCAAATAAAGCACAAACTGATCATTGCTGTACCAGACTCCTTCTCCTTCAAATGAAAAACCTCAGAGAAGGGGCCCAGGAATTGAACTTACCTCTGCTCCAAAGTAGTGAGTGAACAAAAGCCTAAATACAGGCTTTATGGCTCAAGGAAGTCAGCAGAACTCCCAGGCACGCCCTGCCAGCATCAGAAACCCCACAAGTCCCACCCTGCTCATCCCCTGGCTTGTGCATTTGGTTGTTATCAGAGAACTCTAGCTCTTTATCAAGACTCATTTTACATTATTTGTTATCATTACATGGCAAGTAATCAGACTTGTTATTACTTATTGCTGTTCCCATCTTGCCAGATATGGGACTCCCACCCCCTCCCTGGGGAGACACAGCTCACTTCTAGGAAGCACTTTCCTGATGCTCAGTCGAATTTTTCTCCTTTGTTAACGTAATCCCCATCTCTTCACAGATGTTTGGAGACAACAATGCTTCCCCCACCTTAGTCATCTTTTGGCTAAACTAGTTAGCACTACGCTCAATCTATCTCCCCAGTCTGTCAACAGTTCCAATATCCCCAATTCAGATCACAATATTTGGTGAACTGTTCAGAGAAAGACTCTCACTCCCCTCCTCAGAGAGGAAAATCACACTGACCTTTCCTGCAGCCATAACACAACACAGACCCCCTGCCTGACTTGCTCCCCACTGCTCTCCTTTGGGCTGCCCTCCAAAAATCAGTGAAAGTTACTGGAAAGTCAATTCCATCTCTTATCTTTCTGTTTCCATAAGGGTAGGACCATACTTGCTACCAAGCTGATGCTCACAAGCATAAACAAATTAGCACAGCCCTTTTTCAGCCAATCTGCAGACAAGTGTCCATGCTGGAACAGGTGACTCCAGGACATGAGATTTTATGAAAGCCGTAGGGAAGGGTTGTTATCTGCCTTGCCCCTTCCTCGAATTGCCCACGACATTGGCTCTTTTGTGAGCAGGAGGGCGGGACCTCCATGCTGATCTCATCCATCACAGATGGCAGAAGGAAGACCAGCCCATGCTCCTGAGCGCCGGGGAAGGGGGAAAGCAAGACTCTGTGCATTGGCAATGAGCAACTGGGTAAAAGAGAAAGCTCCCCCTTCCAAAGCAGCTTAACAGGCCATGCTTTCACTTGTTCTCAGTACGACACACCAGCCCTGTGAGTCTGCGGGTCTTACCACATGAAGCTCTAGGGGGAAATATTTCACACACATTCTCCACATTTTGGTTTGAGAAAAATCACAAAGATAATTTCCTAGTTCAAGCAGTCACTGGTTGACATAATTCTTCACGCTCCTCGTGCCGTGCAGGGTATTGCTCACTTAATTCACATTAACTGGCTCCAGCTTCGGGCTTCTCCTTCCCACCCTCCCAAGTATCCTGTGACAGTGCGTGGATCACATTAAAAAAGCAAAGCTGAGAACAACTAAGCAATCTCTGCGTGGTCTTGCTCCCCACCTCCAGAAAAGAGATGCTTTCTTAAGCAGAGGGGCTGTGCTGTGCTGGCCACAGCCACAATGAACAGGCAAGGTCTTGCAGTTAAAGTAGGCCTCCCGTGCAGGACCAGGAAGGGGCTCAGATGGGGGTTAGCAGTCATGCAGGGCAGCCAGGGGGTACGGAGAGCTGCAGAGAGCAAGCACCCACAAAGGAGAAGTAGCATGGGAGATCTCCTGCAGAACTTAATCTCTTCTCTGCATGCTCTGTGGCAGCACTGAAAGCACCATTGCTTGTTTATCTCTTCTGGAAGTGGATTAAGCAAAACCGTAGGATGGCATGCAGAGTTCAGTGTCCTCGCAGTGAGCTCGTGCAGAAGAGCCACTGCTCTCACACTCTCTGCCCTCAGCACTCTCCGCTACATGTGGTAGAGAGAAGGCAGCAGCAAGGAGAAGAAAAAAGAGAAAGAACCGTCCGTTTTGATGTCTGGTGGTGAATGAAAGCCATTTCAAAGCAGAGCGGTGGGGATGGGAAGAGGGAGCATGAATTCCTCTCCTTTACAGATTTGGAAAGGACTTGTGAACATTTCCTTTCCTGCACTCTGCTGTTAACAGTTCTGCAGGGTGATATCATCGGGGCCTTTTCCAAACTCAGACCGTCTCAGACATTACAACACCAGGTTTTGGCTGGCTATACATATCACTAGCTACACCCACTCCAGCCCCCTCCCTGCAACACCCCCAGAGGGATCAGTGAACCTCCCATTGCCAGACTCACCAGAGCTCTGCTCAGCATCTCAGCAGTCACAAGCCCCCAAGAACTCATCCCCGGACACTGTACCTCCGCCTACTCAACTGCTCTTGAAAACAGCTCAGCTAAAAATAGATCCTAATTGCTCCAAAGAGTCTAACACTCCGAGCCCCACTGCCATGAGAGCAAGCACTTCATGATACCAGTCACCAAGATGCTGATGGGTGGGTTTGGAAGTGGAGAGAAAAAGGAGAAGAGCGGGTGCTTCTGAAGAACATCTCCAAACAGGCCATGGTCAATGCAAAGGTCTATTTCCCTTGTGCTGTAGAGCACGTACTGGGGAAATCAACAGCCCCCAGTTGAAAACCCACTCTTGGCAAAGCCACTTGCAAGCCAGAGGAAGGAGAGCTGCTCTCCTTAGTCCCCAGCAGTTATGTGCTCACGTTCTGCATTCCAGCAAGTTCACCTCTGTTGCACAGATCTTGCTAACTGCAGCAGGGGAGAGTTGCAGCTCTCCTCTACGTACGGTGGGAGCTCACATCCAAACTAGCTCTGTGCCAGCATAAAGAGGAAACGTCTCCACTGACATTAATGAAATTACTCCAGAGTGTCAAGTTAGGCCAAGTGAGAGCAGAATCAGAGTACGTCGATATGTTGGAGATCTGCAACCACAGAGCAGCCTACCAGCACAACACGCAAAAACAGTGTGTCAGGGAAGAGGTTTTAGTTTCAATTTGTCCAAGAATCACAAAAAAGCAGCAGTTATTTAAAAAATGCCTGAGCTGGGTTCCTCAAAATAGTGGGAGTTTCGTTTAGTGCTTACCCCGAGCAGTGTGTTAGCAACGCACTCAGGCCGCCTTCTGTAAAGAGCAAAAGTGCCAAAGGCAGAAGAAAAATAAACAAAGCAAATGCCTGGACTGTTCCACTGGCCAGCCCAGATGTCAGATTTGCTGTTCATAATGCCGATGATTTGACCTGCTTCCCCATCTGCAGTCATGTCCAGGAAGGTGTGAGGAGCCCCTGGAGGTGCAGACAGCATGTGCTTGCTCGAAGTGTGAGATGGTCCCCCAGTGGGTTTGCACGACAGCCTGGCAGCTCTCCTCTACAGATGTGCTCTGTCAGTATAAAACCTCCCAGGGCTGTCAGCCTGCTCCCGGCAGCCTCATCCACTCCCCCTTATGCTTGAGGATCACAGAACTGCAAGGCTTTCTTCTGTTTACTGTAAGAAGATGTTGCCTGGATTCTTTTTGGATGGAAACTCTCTGCTACTTTGCTCTCTAGCAACCTTGGTCAAAGTTCCCCAGAGCTTTTTCCAGCCCACCGGACAGTTTAGTTGCTCCAAAACAGGACTGGTTTGGTTCAAATCCAGTATTTGATCCAATGGCTCAGCTACATTCCTGCTAGGATATTGCCCTCAGTATCACCACTCGGCCTGTTTAGCAAGCAGTCCACGGATGAGAAAGACTAGTACATGCCAGCGGTTACTGGGTTCACCAAAGCAAACTAATCACAAAGGTCCAGAGCTGGCAGCCTTTAGTCAGGAAGAGATCTGCTCCTAAGGCTCTGCTCTGCCATTGCTCTGGCAGCTTTCTGCTGCTATTGTTTCCCTTCTCTCTCTTCAAAGATTTATTTTGGTACTGACACGGACACTGCAAGGACCTTTCTTTCCTTTCTCCCTTCTAAAGCACTTTATTTTCTCTCTCTCCCACCCTCTGTGTAGACAAGAGAGCCCATTTCCCTGAAATGATTAATTATTTTTGGCCCTTTAAAGCACTTACAACTCAGAAAAGATTTTCCGTTACTGCTGATTTTGTCCCTCTCTGATTCAGCATGCACCTTGCATCATAAAAAGTGGCTCCAAGCACTTCCCTTTGGGAACGCGGGTTAAAATCCAGCCTGAGTCCTCATGGTAGACACTCAAAGAAGGACGTGGTGGGTAGGGCTAAAGAAAGGTACTTGATGCCAGTGTACAGCACTGGCAAAAGCATTACTCCACTGCTTTAAAAGGCATGTTGACCACTGGGGGATGGAGGGGGAAGAGAGACTCCAATGGCTGAGAGCTGCACTATTTGCCCCATAGTAAGCTCAGCCTGTTTAGCTTCTCGAACAGAAGAAAGTGCCTTTATCCCACTGTAATCCCAGGGAGAACACATGGGGCACTCGAAAAGTCTTTAATCTCCTGAAGAAAGGAAGAATGGGAACCACAGCCGGATGCTATACCCAGGCAATTTCTGGTTAGAAAGAAAACACTGTTTTGTAGAGTGTGGCTGATCAACTCGTGGACATGGTAGATTCCCTGTCTCCATTTGATTCTGCACTGAGGCTGGTTAACTTCCCAAAAGCACTGCTGGCAAGCACATATTATTGGGTGCGGGACAGGGGTAACTACATGAAATGAAGGGGCCAGTCTTATACAAGAGGTGAGGCTGGATGATTGCCTGTCAAACCTGGGGAGCCTGTGAATTACCAGAGCTCTCGTTTTGCCTGTGGCATTTCTGTAAACCTGCCGCAGCTTCTTGGTGCTGGTTCAGTGCTGGCACGTGTCCTGGAAGCACACCTTCTCCAAGCTGTTCGTTGTTCCAGGTCTGCTGGAGACTGAATTTGCTCCCCCACCTTTGGCAAAGAAGTTTCAGCTTTCCTTGTATAACCTTGCAGAAGTAGGGGGCATGGCAACCAGAGGGGGCTGGCTGCACCCTCAAGCCACAGACAAGAGGCCATACACTCCCAATTCAAATGGAGAGGAGGGTGGCTGGTCAAGGTGACCCCAGAGTCACAGAGCACATGGAAAACCCAGCAAATCAGCCCAGATGAGAAGCGCTGCAGTGTGGCACAGGTGAAGGAGGAACCCACAGGGTGTGCAGTTAATCACAAGGATCCACTGGCATCAGTTGTATAGCAGAACACCTTGCAAAACAGAGATACAGCCCTTCCAGACTAATGTGGTAAGATACTCCATAAGGCAAAAACTATGGTTCCTGCTTGGGTATGAGGTTGTTTATGCCAAAAAAACTCCGTAAGGCTGTGGGCCCATGAACTTTCTGCATAGGCAGTACCCAAGGAAAACTTCACCTGCCATGTAGCATCCCCCTAGTCTTTGTTGTCCCATACACCTGAGGCAAGGGGACAGCGTATGTAGACCAGGCAGTGAGGACTTCCCAAGAAAAGAAGCCATGCCACCTTGGAAACTTGCCAAGAGCTGGTGGGCTGCACCTAAATCCCCCCAAAGTCCCTCAGGATGGAGGCACCATTTTCAAGCTTCAAACCTGGTTAAAGAGGAGCTTAGGATGCAGCCAACCAAGTGAGTCTCACATTTAGTGCGTGAAGCTACAGAGGTGTATCTAAATCCTACAGAGGTGTATCTAAATCCTCACTCATGAGCACAGACTGTCTAGATTTCTTTCCGGAATTAAGAAGCACAAGCCGATTTGGATAAGGATCTTGGAACAGAAGAAAACAGCTGGTGAGCCAATTTCCACATTGGTGTCCTTTGCCTTTGTACGCCTCTCCCACACTGCATTAATCCTGGCTTTCTCTTCACACTTCTTCCCATCCCCTGCACTGCCTAGTCTTGATGTACGTGTGTGCTGGCTGTCATACCAACACATGCACCCTGCATATACGGGTCACAGCTGCAAGACCAGGGTCCATACCAGCTGCACTCTCCATGCCTCTCCTGTGGCATGGTGCTGAATTGGGCCTGATTCTTCTGTCCACCTGTAGAGCATCACAAAACCTGTAGAAATGTAACAATCCTGGAAATGTCTATTCTTCTCTCAAATTTGGTTGAAACTGTTCAGTATGTTCAAAAGCTGCCAGAAGGGCCCCATGGTAAACAGCATGATTACATAGGCTTTGTCACCTTAGGAAACTGGCCAGAAACAGCTGAGAGGCCCATACACTACATCCACAGCCCTACAGGTATCTTGCTGCAACAGGACATGGCAAGGAGGTGCCCTATGTGCACAGAGCACAGGCAGCTGCTTGCCAGCGGTGCTTTGCTGCCTTCCCAGCTTGCCTGCACATTGTAACTTCGATGAGAAATAAACTGCTTATTAAGCAGCGACCCCAGGTTTGTCTGGTTTTGTTGATGGTGGCTCTTGATCCTCACTGAGATGATTCATGACTTGACACTATTTTCTGTGCTCCCCTTCTGTCTCAGCCAGAGCGCCCGATATCCTTGGCTCCCAGCCAGGGTGCAGGGTGAGTGTCTCTCGCTTGTTTATAGCAGGGTTGGGGTATGTTTAAATGAGGGTGGTGATGGGAATCTTGGGAATTTCGCAGCAGACATAACTGCAGCTACAATCCCCCCTGCAGCTGACAAGCTCCACCCAGGGCAGAATATAGGAAATTCTTTATCTAAAGACAAATCCATTGACCAGCTACTTCTGGAAATGAAGGCACTCTCAGGGATCATACTAGTTGCAAAGCAAATTTAAAAACCATAATCACTCACAGCCTGATCTCTAAAAGGCAGGAGTCCAAAGCAACAGAAAAAACTGTGCGTGCAGCTGCATGCTTAGTTGACACATGCAGCTACCATGATTGCCTGCAGAAAGAAACACTTTGATAGGAGAGAGAGAAAGAGTCTGCCCCAGCCTCTGTGGCGAAAGCCCTTTGGAAAAGCAAGTCCGTGCCGAACCATGCAGACTTGGCAGTGATGGTGTCAGAGTACAACCCCTGCTTTAAAATAAAAAATTCTTCAGTTATTCATTTAGTAAGGAAGCACTACAGTTCATTACTAAGGCTGAAAGAATTTGTTTAGATCCATGCTGTGTTTCACTGCGAAAGTTTATTTACTTTCAGCGCTTCATTCAGCTTGGACAATGACACTGCTAATTAGTTTCACATTTGTCCATACTTTTAAGCCCTTCTCCTTTGCAGGATTTCATGACTGGAATACCAAGGTTGTAAGCGTGATGAGCAAAGGCACATTTGTTTTTTTGGGGAAAGTCTTCACTTGATCTTCATTTTTGATCATCAAGTGATTCCAATAAGTTTGCTACTAGCTAAAGCCTACACTGGAGGGCCAGAGCTGACCTGATCATGTTTCCTTCCAAAAAAAAAAAATTACAACTGATGCCTAGCTTAGGAGACTGAAAAGCTTGCAAGCAGAAAAGCTCTTGCAATCAGAGGAAGACGAATCAACTCTGAGATGTTACAAAATTATTTTTTAATGCCTTACTACTCAAAGGCCAGTGGTATACTTGATGCTTGGAAGAGCACCAAATGCCAAGACACAGCAACGCCACTCCTATCTATGTTTCCAGTTCAAGATAACAAACACATTCAGGGTCTCTGAAGGACTGTCTGTTAATGATCCTTTTCAAAAAAGCATTTGGACTCCTTACAGGAGACTCTCAAACACAGGAATTTGGGGAAAACCTGGACAAACAATGCACTGGAGTGCCTGAAGCTCCTTTCTGCATGGGCAATTCTGTCTGAAAGTGCAGCTAAGCACTCCTTATTTTCTAGGGATGCAGCACCAAGCACAGGAGGCCCAGATCCATCACTGGCCATGAGTGCCTCTCACAGTACCACTTAAGAAAAGACAGAACCTGAAAGGCAGGAGGAGCTGTGCAGCAGTGTGCTCTAACTCTGCTGCATGTCTTCCCTGCACTGGTATCACCACCACCACTGGTAGGAGCAGTGGCACAGCAGCCTGGGTGCTGAACCCTGGGTCACTTTTCAGGGTCTCGAGTTCACCTTGCCGGGGACCTAGCATTGCTGGGGAACTCCTGGAGCAGAGCTGGGCTCCAGCTACCACATGGCACCGTCAAAGTGCCAACATGGATCAGGCTTAGCCCAAGTAATTTCACAGGACAATAAAGTTCTCAGTTGCCTGCTCCTCCCTGGACCCACATCAAGGGGCTGTACTCCCCATAAAAGCCAATGTCACACCTCCCCTGCCCTCCTGCAATTACTGTGTATCAATTTGATTTTCTCTTGTCTCTGCTTCCTTCCCACATTCTGCCCCAGCTTCCATGTCTCGTCTTCCACAATTTCTACTGATGGACAGTCCTGTTACCCATCAACACCACGCTTTTGAAGACTAACAGCCCCATACAGCTGTATCACAACCAACCAGAGATCCTACATTGCATACATGCAAAATCTATGGACCCAGCAATTGCTGGTCTCATTACACACATCACAAGAGCTGATCCATGCACTGGCAACAGCCACCTGCCTGCATATCAGCATGCTGGGGGCTACCACTGCTGTTGCTTCACTGCATGGTCTGGTGCCACAGCTCCGGCCAAATCACTTGGCTCAACAGGTTACTCACAACAGCAGTAGGGTTGGCAGGTCTTAGCAACTGATGGGGCAGCATCAGGGTGATGGGCTGCATGGGGAGGTGAGTCCGGGTAAATTTGTAACAGCTGAGACTGGGGGTAAGTTGGAAACAAAATCTAACCTGAACGTCACAGTGGTGAGAATCTGCTGAAGCTCTAGAAAAAAGGGTCCTGCTGACTTGCCTGAAACCCCCTAAATCTTCCTCCTCTGCTGAAGGCTGAAATAAAGAAGAACAAGAAAGTGGGTTCCCTATAGCAGAGAGCAAGAAACAAAATTCCCCCCAGAAAAAGTGCAGTATTTTCCACACTGGTGGCTGTCTCATCATGGAAAGACATCTGAGACACTTCATTAGTCACTGCCTGCAGCTTGCCTCCTCAAGCGTGTCCCCAAAGCAGTAGAGACCAAAAATACAATGAGAAAAGAGGAATCTCTGTATCTCCTTGAAAATGTGGAAGTAACTGGAGTGGCAGTTTAGATGCCAGGCAAATAATCTTCTTTGTATATTTTACAGGCCAAACTCTGACCTTTTCTCCAGTGCTATTTTCGTCAGTAAATAACTCCTCCAGAACAGGAGCCAGGTCCAGAACTGCACTACTAAAAAAGCCCAGAAGTAATTTTTTCAAACAGGTGTCTTGACTAGTAAGTCCAAATCCTGCAAATAATTTAAAGCTGCCAATTCTCACTGGAGCTTCTCTCATAAGTTGGGAGATGCACTGGTAAATAAGCCCACATGCTGAAAGCTAGGCTGGATGTGAATACTCAAAGCCCTGCCAACTGTCCCCCTAAAGGGGGCTGCAAGTCTTCACTGGTCGGGTCAACAGAGACCACTGGGAGGAGCCAGAAGAATGGAGAAGGCAGGAGGAATGGAGGAAGGTACTGCAGTCCCTAAAATATTTCTTTGCAACTCTGACTTGTATTTTATTAAAATGTTAAGAACCAGTAAGATACAGGACAGATACCCCCCTTTCAATTTTGACCTAGACCTTAGTCTGCACATACAGCATCAATCCATACATGAGAGAAAGAAAAATGCCAAGTGAAATATGGAAAGTGGCTCAGTATCTTTTCTGAACTCCGACAAAGCGCAAAATCACGATGCCAGAGTCTCCCAAGCTCCCTGGCATTCTGTGGTTCTTATCTGTCATGCACTCAGCATTTCAAAATCAAGCAATAAAATTGGACTTGTCATTCCAGCTCTGGCAAAGACTGCATGTGAGACTGCTGCCCTGGGAATCATAGAATCATTTAGGTTGGAAAAGACCTTTAAGATCATCGAGTCCAACCATTAACCTAGCACTGCCAAGTCCACCACTAAACCATGCCCCTAAGTACCACATCCAAACACCTTTTAAATACCTCCAGGGATGGTGACTCAGCCACTTCCCTGGGCAGCCTGTTCCAGTGCTTGACAACCCCTTCAGTGAAGACATTTTTCCTAATATCCAATATAAACCTTCCCTGGTCCAACATGAGGCCATCGAACACCTCGAATACCGTGTTCAATTTTGGGTCCCTCAGTACAAGGAGGACACTGAGGTGCTGGAGCGTGTCCAGAGAAGGGCAACGAAGCTGGTGAAGGGTCTAGAGAACAAGTCTTAACAAGGAGCGGCTGAGGGAACTGGGGCTGTTTAGCTTGGAGAAGAGGAGGCTGAGGGGAGACCTTGTTGCTCTCTACAACTACCTGAAAGGAGGTTGTAGTGAAGCGGGTGTTGGACTCTTCTCCCAAGAAACTAGTGACAGGACGAGAGGAAATGGCCTCAAGTTGCGTCAGGGGAGGCTTAGATTGGACATCAGGAAGAATTTCTTTACCGAAAGAGTGGTTAGGCATTGGAACAGGCTGCCCAGAGAGGTGGTGGAGTCATCAACCCTGGAGGCGTTCAAAAAAGGTATAGACGTGGCACTCCAGGGCCTAGTTTAGGAGTCATGGTGGTATTAGTTGATGGTTGGACTTGACGACCTTAGAGGTCTTTTCCAGCCTTAATGGTTCTATGATTCTATGATTCTATGATTTCCTCTCATCCTATCACTCGTCACTTGGGAGAAGAGACCAACACCCGCCTCACTACAACCTCCTTTCAGGTAGCTGTAGAGAGCGATGAGGTCTACTCTCAGCCTTCTTTTCTCCAGACTAAACAACCCCAGTTCCCTCAGCCGCTCCTCATAAGACTTGTGCTCTAGACCCTTCACCAGCTTCGTTGCCCTTCTTTGGGCACACTCCAGCAGCTCAATGTCTTTCTTGTACTGAGGGGCCCAAAACTGGACACAGTATTTGAGGTGTGGCCTCACCAGTACCGAATACAGGGGGACAATTACTTTCCTAGTCCTGCTGGCCACACTATTTCTGATACAAGCCAGGATGCTATTGGCTTTCTTGGCTACCTGGGCACACTGCTGGCTCATATTCAGCCGGCTGTCAATCAACACCCCCAGGTCCCTTTCCGTTGGGCAGCTTTCCAGCCATTCATCCCCAAGCCTGTAGCATTGCATGGGGTTGTTGTGACCCAAGCACGGGACCCAGCAGTTGGCCTTGTTGAACCCCATATAGTTGGCCTCGGCCCATTGGCCCTCTGCAGAAGACAGATCGACAAAAAAAAAGCAGATCGACACTCCCACCCAACTTGGTGTCATCTGCAAACTTACTGAGGGAAGGGGTCTCCAGAGCCAGCCAGGCCTATCAGAGCAGCCATATGACTTGGCAAGGGGGAAGCAAGACCCTGGGTTCTACAGCAGGTTAATTCACCTATCCTGGCAGTCAACCCATGCTCAGGTCTTGCTTGGATGTCCCTCTCTGTGACTGATATAAGGAGAACTTCTGTAGAGCCAAGCCAGGCTGCAGAGCACACTGACAGAGTTGACAGGAGGCAGCTGCCAGCCCCAGTGTTTTTCCCCAGGTAAGGCGAGTGCGGTGGATGGGGGGCAGCTGGCTTTGCCCACCCTGGGAGCCGCAGGGCCGTGCCCTGGTAATGGAGAGGAGCTGTAGCTCCGGGAGCGCTAACACAAGCCCAGGCCACGCCGGCACCCCGAGTCTCCCTGAGCTGTTCGCTAAGGCCGAGCTGGACTAGACCTGCACCAGAAGCAAGCTGCGGCGGGGGAGCCCGGGTGGGAGAGGGGCCGGGAGGCTGCCCGCCGCCCGCCGCCCGCCCGCTGCCGGGAGCAGGCCCGTCCGGCTGCACCCTCTACCGGCCGCGGCCCGCAGGCGCCACCGGGACCGCGGCGCCAGCAGCTCCCGCCGCCCTCACCACCGCGTCCCGGGACCCCGAGACGCCACTTCTAACACTAAAATGGGCTAAAACAGGATGGGGGGGTGTCTCATTTCAGACACCACAGGCGTAGCCGCGTCCCGGACACGGCACACAAGAGAGCTGCTAACACTAACACCTCCGGTCGAGCCTCTCCACCTTATCTCGCTTCCCATCTGAGCCAGGAGCGCTCCTGCAGGCAGGCGATTTTCCTCCTGCCTGGTTTTCCCTTCTAGAAGAGCAGCTCTCCGCAGCCCCAGCTGTATCATACCAAAGGCACTGCTTTTGTTCTCACAACCGCTGCAGGCTCTTAGCTTTTGTCACCAAATCTTCATTGCAGGGTACTCATCAAGCACAAAACCAGCGTGACTTGCTAAACCACAAGGCCCGGAGCTCACTGAAAGAGCAAACATCCTGCCGTCCGACCAAGCATGTTCATTTTGGTACGACAGCCTTCACCAGCACAAAGACTAAACCTCCGCTTAGGTACCTACGATGCCCTCAGTGCTCTGCAGACTCAAAACAGGATCCAAGGAGCTTCCAGAAAGCAAACAGGAGAACAAATATTTCAGAGAGGGCAAGGGAAACAGTGATGAATTTTTTTCCTGGTGAGCTAATACCCATTACTTGATCAGCTCCAACTTTCTGGGGTGGTGGGGCCCCATACAGGTGCACAGCACTCCCTGCAGCTGGCAAGCCACGGTCACTGCAGGACAACATGCTGGGATACACACATATCAGCCTCAACACAAAAAGATTTGCCTTTTCCCTCACCCCCCTTCTCCCACAGGGCAGCTTGTAATTCCCAGATGCAGCTAACAGCAGAGAGTCAGTTATCTGGAAATGACTGGTTGCGGTTTCAGGCTATGATAGATGGCACTCACTGGTAATCCTTCCCTCCCTCTCTCCATTAATACTCCTCCTCCCTCCAGTTACCAGAAAATGCAGCAGTGCTCCCTTCTGCCCGCCCCTCTCTCCTCCCTCCAGGCTACTCCTTTGGAGAATTGGCTCCACAGCTGGATTGTAAAATAATCCAGCTGTTCCTATGACAACGTGCTGGCGGTGGGCAGAGATGACGCCAGCACACAGTGTTGGCCCATTCACTACCAACACCCAACTCTGTTTGTTTTGGTTTGGGATGCATTTGTTTTTCTATGTGGGCAGCTCTGCTGAGTACATTTCTGAAGGCCGGAGGGGCAGGAGGAGCCACAATCCCAGAGATGCCAAGAAAGTTGCTGGCTCTGTGATTTACCCTTTTTTTTTTTTTTTTTTTTTTTTTTCCCCNTTTTTTTTTTTTTTTTTTTTTTTGCCCCTGCTCCATCTGATGTGAGGATAAAAACCCCTCCAGCAGTCTTGCAGCTGTACCCAATCTTTGCAAGACTTGATCCAGAGCCTGAGTTGAAAGGCACAGTGCAAGACTTTGCGTGTAAGGCTTCCACAGGAAAAGAAAAAAAAAAGCAAGCCTTGGGTAGAATCAATGGGGGTCATGCAGCCTTTATTTTAACATCTTGCCTGTCAGCAGAAGGCTTGCAGTGTAGAGGGAAGCAAAGGAAAAACTTGCTTCTTGTGAAGCATTAGGCAAACACCTGGCTGGATTCATCCAGCCTCTCCGGCTTTGACAGGAGCTAGCTCACGTACTGAGGGATTTGGGCAGCGGCCATTAGCAGGAGCAGAAGGACCTTACTGTCAGGCTCAGCAAAAGGGGGAGGCTCCTCAGGTACTGCAGCTATTAGACCTCCTCAGCAAAGCCTGCTCCTTCTGCATTGTTGAGATCACTCTGCAGACACCATCTACATCTCTGCAACTCCAATGACAGGGCTCCTAAAGGAAAGGGCAGGAATGTGCTTGACAGTCCTCAGGAGAGGAAGACAGTTTCCCTGGGACTAACGCCCTTCACTCACAAGGAAACTCAGCACAGCAAAATGCCCCTGCTCCCAGCATCAACAAAACAAGAGATGGCATTTGTTACTGCCTGTACATTTTACTATGTGTCCATTTTTATTCTGAAGGTCTTGAGAACAGAGCAGGGCATGTAAGACAGGTAGGACTCTGTAGCTGCATAACTGCTAACAAACTGTTTCCTTTCAAACCCAGGTAATTAACCATCATTACAAGCACAACAGTGGCCATTTCTATTGCACAGCTGACTGCAATGAGCAGGGCTCCCACTGCTCTGCTTTCAACATGCTGAATGTCAGCAGATAGGGGTGAAGATGGTCCTTGGCGAGAAAAGAAAATCGTGAAATTAGTTATGTTATTCTTGAAGAGAGACCTCCATGAGCCACTCCGGAGACAGGACATGAATGGCCAGTTCACCCAAGCAAGTGCAATGAAGGGACTGTATCTCAAACTACGCAGGGTTGGTTCTCTGATCTGGCATGGTGAGCAGCTGGACATAGCGGACTGTCAGATAGAAGGGAATTCAAGAGAAGAGATAAGCTTAAACCTATAGATACTTCTTTGATGAGAGCAAGGAAAGAAAAAACAACTAGAAGCATGACTGTTTCTAGAAATGCCTTAGAAACTGCAGACCCAAGAAAGCACTGTAGCACTTATCACACAGTGGTCAATTGGGTTTGGACAGACCTTTACAGACTCAGGAAGCTACCCTTCTACTGCTGCACCTGGCGTGTCTGGCAGCACCTGGCACCATTGCTTCGGGGTGCCTCACCTCCTCAGCTCTCCACAGCCATTTCCAAGTTGCCCTCAGTATCTGTCCCCTGCCCACTCTTCCACGATGTAAAGCCATCAGAGATAGCAGCAGCAGCAACAAGTCAGTGCTGGGTTCAGAAGTCTTCTAACTTGCCTTCCCTCCTCCACTGTGCAAGGAGTAAAGACAAGCTAACTTTTGAGAACCGGCTGCAGTGCTGCTGCTCACAGAGCAGGAAGCTCTACTGTACACACAGTGTACACTGTACACTGCACACAAACTCTTATCCAAGTTTTACTCCTAACTTCCCTTCTTGCCACACAGAGATTTCTGTTCTGGGTTCAAAAGATCAGAAATAAATGTCACAAGCCATACGTGGACAGGGCTTTTTTCTTGCTATCCATTTCACAGCAAAGACATAAGTAATTTAATAGTAGTGCAGAAAGTTTTGAGGAACCTTCCACCAGGGCTGCATTTTCCTACCTTTTTACTTACTTTAGAAATAATCCCCAACTTACACACACACAGCGCAATGGTTGAATCCAACAAGCTCTACAGCCTCCTGTATATCCAAAGAGCCCTTCAGCCTCAGGGCCACCTGAACATCCTCTGCCAGCACTGTAATTACAGCAAGACACTCCTTCAAGGATCTGGCCTCTGTCGACCGTTCAGTATTGGCCTCTCTCACTAGCCCAAGACAAGCTCAGCCCAAGATCTCCCTAAGTCTTTCCTGCAGAACACAGCTCAAAGAGTCAAAAAACAGACTTTGCAAAATAAACAAAACCAAAGCTCCTCCCCTGACTAGCATAGCATGTGGGAGTCCAAGCTCCTTGTGTGCTGTGCTTTAGTCTTCAGCACTTTTCAGAAGTGCCAGATCCCAACCCCACAATCTCTCTCAGACTTTTTACTATTTCCTAGGGCAAAATCTGATAAGAGGTTGCCAGGGCCCCTGATCTGCACCGTGTTTACAGGAACAGACCACTCTATCCAAAGCTTCATTAGGTAAACTAGACTCAATATCAGCACACGTACATATTTGAGAGGATTAAGAACAAGATTTCATCAAAAGGTATTTCAATTATCAGACTGCATAGCAGATACACAGCAAGGCAAAGGACTCTGAGAGCAAGTCTGGCCATGTATCAACAACCTGTCCATTCCATGAAAAGTCTACCTGCCTACCTGGTCCTGCCCCAGGAAGCACCCTTACGAGGCCCGGCAATCGTTGGAAAGCAGATGGGCGAGAGCAAGGAGGGCAGCTTGAGAGCAGTGTCAGTGCAGATGGGAGATGGGATCAGGTGAGTGACTGGGGCAGAGGTTTTGTGGAGAGGACTGGAGGGTCTGTCTGGGGCAGCTGGCAAAGCAGGCTGCTGCACTGGGGGTGGAGCATCAGCCCTTTGGTTCTGATTGAGTCAGTAATTTAGACTGACTCTAGTGAGGCTCTCAATGCCATCTCCCCTAGTATTCTTATAACCAAATTAGTGAGATAGTCACTGGGTACATGGATAATGAGGTTGGTTGAAAACTGGCTGGACCACCAAGCTCAAAGCTGACCAGCAGTTACAAAGTCCAAGTGACAACCAGTGGAGTTGAGCAGGATCTCTCAAGGGTCAATACCTGGGCCAATACTCTGTGATGCCTTGATCAACACCCTGAATGATGTGACAAAGCATATGGCCAGCAAATTTAGGCACAATACCAAATCAGGGGTAGTAGTTGATATACTTAGAGAGCAGGACTACTACTTAGAGGAATCCCAATAGGCTGGATAAATGGCTGATAGGAACCTGATGAAGTTCAAAAAAAATCAAATGCAAAGTCCCCCAGCTGGGAGGGAATAACTCCATGCAACAGTACACGGTGCTGCCTGGCTGAGGAGCCACTTTGCTGAAAAAGTGTTTGGAATTTGTAAAAAGTTTGGGAATGCAGCAGGGGAACTCTTCAAAGCATGTCCCCAAGATCCTGATTTTTTTACTATGAGGGTGGTCAAACACTGGACCAAGTTGCCCAGAAAGGCTGTGGAACCTCCATTCCCAGCGACATTCAAATCCCAACTGGTCAACGCGGTGAGCAACACACTCTTGTTCGACCTGCTTTGAGCCGGGGGAGAGAGTAATGACCTCCGGGGTCAGAGCATCCTGATTCAATACTCCTCAACTAGGACTAGTCGCTTCTGCTTTTCTCACCCAGTGCTCAGCTTCCTGGAGACCAGCAGGGAGCAGTGAAAGGCGAGGAATGAAGACTTACCCACCGGACCAGCAGCATTCCTGCAAGGCTGCAAAAACATGCCGGGGCTGCCCGGGGCTGCAGTTACGAGTGCCCAGCCCAGGGAAGCGGGGCAGGGACCCGGCCAGCCACCGGCCAACAGAGGGCACTGCGGGACGCGCTTACCGGGCGGGGAAGGGGCACGGCCGGGAGAGGCCGGGCGGGGAGCTGCCAGCCGGCCGCGGTGACGGGAGGCGCTGAGCAGCCGCCGGGGAGCGCGGGCCTCAGGAGGGGACTTGCGGGGGGACCTGGCCGAGGCACGGAGAAGCTGGGGGGGCGTCTTCTTCAGCCGGGGAGTCAGGTGGAATGGGCTGCCCAGCCGGCTGCACCCACGGGTGCTAGCCCACGAGTGCTAGCCCACGAGCGCTAGCCCATGAGCCAGATCCCCAGTCACTCCCGAGATTGGCTCGATACTGCTGCTGTAAGCATTGGACGTTGCTTGTTGCTTCAAGCGTCTGGGACTACAGGGTTCATATTGCCCAACTCTCCTCCTTGATCTCGAGATCTAAACACATGCTTAACAAAAACTGAAATTTAAATTCTTACATAACCACATGACTCCAGGCACTGGGATGATGAAATCCTAAGTAGCACCAAGACTCTTCCACTGACACAGGACCTGGTGGGGACTGCCAAAACCCAGGAGACACTGGCAGCCCTAGGCCATTTTACTGGACAGCTTTGCTACAGCTCAGGATCGTGCTCACATCCACCATGCAATTCAACCAAGGCCCCAAAGACATTTGCACGCTTCTGTCAGTTCCAGTAAAAACTACAGCATGTTGGTTTAAGCTACGGCACTTTATCCACAGATGACACGTATGGAAAATCAGACATGGGGGAAAGAAACCCCAGTGAATGGAAGTCTCTGCACCGCAGAGACCTGGGTTTAGAGGCGGCTGAGCCTAAAAGCACTGCCTCAGGGGTCTGACTCGTGCATTGATACAACCGGCTGGAGTGGTTTCAGGCATTCCCATGCCAGTCTCCCCACCCTGCTCTCCTGGGCTGGGTTAACACAACCATTCCAGGGGAGGCAGAAAGGAATGGGAACTTCAGCCTTTGTCACCAGGCATTGGGGAGCTCTGCACAAGCCCCTTTCCTCAGTCACTTGGTTAGCTAACAGCACTGGGGATGGGGGAGGATGTACGCACAGGCTCCTTTTTGTACCTGGGAGAGCTAGCAACCCACTACAGACAGCAAAGATGGTATTTTAAACTGCTAGTTACGTCTGTCAGAGCATGTCATCCAGATCTTAGAGATGCTCATACATATACATAGAGACATTTCATACATCTGGAGTAGTTCCTTGCCACAAACCCTGGGTGTTACCACTCAGCTGCTTTCACACACACCACCAGTGCATTACTCCTCTACTCTCCCTGACACAGCTCATCCCACCGATCAGAGACTCAATGCATCACATAGGTTGGAAGGAGTCTCTGGAGGCCACCTAGCCCAACCCTGCGCAAAGCAGGGCCCGTTAGAGCAGGCTGCTCAGGGCCTTGGCCAGTCAAGTTCTGATGACCTCCAAGGCTGGAGGTTCCACAACCTCTCTGGGCAACCTGCTCCGGTGTTTGACCACCCTCATGGTAAAACATTAGGATTTTAGGACACGCTTTGAAGAGTCAGCACTCCGAACTGAGTTTAGGCAAATCACTTATGCCCTCAATATGCTGTTCCACAGGAGTTTATACAGCTCTGTCAGCAACAAGATCTGCCTCTTCCATTTCTCTGGTATTAGCATTTGACTGATCTGGCAGTAACTTTGGTCAGGGACTCAGACCAGCTGGAGCTCAACCCTCCCACATAAATATGTTTGTTGTGCCAGTGTAACTTCCTGAACCATTTCATTGAGAGGTCAGACAAGTAACTGCGTAGAAGCCAGGAAGGAAACAGAATCACATGGATGGGAGCAGAGAAGATAGCAGGACCACACAAGTAGATTGATTTAAGCTATCCTGAAACTGCAGTTTCAGTGCCTCGATTTACCTGGCTATTAAGATGGGATCACACTCTTCACCTGCTTCATATGGTTCTGGGGGACAGCTAATTGAGTCAGTGAAAAGCCGAGGCTGTCACCTTCAAGGCACTCAGCGGCCTGGCACCAGCACATCAAAAAAAAGGTCTCCTGAAACACTGAGACAGACTGTAGGCAACAACTCTGACCCTCTGGCACAAGAAGACTCTGCAATAATGTAATGCTTGCCTGTGCAAGAGACCCCATTTTCCAATGACCTGTCCAAATATGGAGAATGAGCTCCCTAGGGGCTAAGGACCCTTCAGTACCTGCCCCTCCACACTGCAGGCTATGCTGCTTTCACCTGTAATGCAAACACACTGCAACACAGAATCCACTAGGGAGAGGAGAGGGGAACAAACCACACATTTGTGTATTAGTCACATTTGAGGTTAATGGGAAACTACTCAGATGCTGCTCTGAACGGCTCATGGAAGCTGCAGAACAGAACAGTTCAATCATTAGTGTCCATAAGGAGCTCCAAGATCCTCAGATGGAAATCATTATCTAATAAATACTTTGTCCTCATAAACACAGGTGATTATTTCAGTGCATGATGTATCTTAAAAGGAAATACAAACCTTTGGTTAAGAGTCAGAGCTGGTCTTTACCACATTCTGTGCCTGATCACCTGCAGGGCACAATCTGTCATGCAATATCCAGCAATTAAGCTATACTTATGACAAGATTGGAAGCTGTGAGATCATTCCCTGTGCAACTACACATGCCTTAAATTAGCTGTGATAATCATTCTCACATGCACGCAACAGTTCAGGCCTTTAGCAGCAGCCAACGTCTGATGTTACAACAGCAAGTGACAATATGACACAGAGAGGAAAAATAATGCAGACTTTGGTCATAAAGTGGTTTGGGAAAAGGAGATTTTGCTAGGGTTTGACTGCTTGGCATTATACTCAATTCTACATATCCAGCAAATGGAATTGGTTGGCACTTTGGTCACAAACACACAGATATTGCCGACCCCAGAACTGTCATCTTAGTATCTGACCTCTATAAGGAATCAGCAAATAAGCTGCATTTATTTTTTGGTGTGAAAATACTTGCACAGTAAAATGTTTTTCAAATTATAGGTTCTAAAAATTATGAAAAAACTGAAACATTTCAAATCTGGAGTGCTGAAGCCCTCTTGGCAAAGATGACTTATGTTTACATTATATGACAGGTTTATCAAGAAGCCATGTTAATCCTGCTCTGGTGTAACGAGCAAGAGTCTTGCACTCCTGTAGCACCTTTCTGCAACAAGGACTAAAGCTACAACAAAAGGAGTTTCATTAGGAAAGCGATTACAAGTTCAGGTCTTGAGTAAAAGCGCTGGGACTAAGAGCCAGAAGCCATACCCAGTGAAGCATTTGCCCTCAGTAGGGTCCCTAGGAATGCAGAGGTATATACTGCACACATAAAACTTCTCTCAAATAAATGTTCCTAATTGGGAACATCCCTTCTGGGAGAGGTAGCTTGTATGACTATTGTTCTGCAGTTCTAAAAGCTGTGGAAACCATCCCACCAGTTTGCCATGACCCTCAGCTCGCAGACTGAAACAAAGACCTTGAAGATAAACAACCAGGTAGAGTAACATGTTTCCTTGGGTGTTATTCCACTGTATTTGTCACCAATTACAGCTACGTACCTACCTTTCAGTGAAAAACATGAGTTCATGTTTCCCTTAAATCCCACCCAATATTTAGGATGATTTGGGGGTAGTTTACCAAACACTGCAGTAATCAGGATTCTTTTGGAGCACTTGAACACCTTACAGAACCCTCACAGTGAGGTAAATCCTCTAAGCTGCCAGAGCTTGTTTATAGAGTGGTGACACAGGCAGCATCTACAATACCAAATGAAGCAGGGCCAGGAACTGCTCTGTGGTGGAAGGGCCAGGCAGTACACTCGCCACATCCACACTACACAGCACTTGGCCCGTGGTCACCTCTGAACTACATGGGGTGTCCCTGTAGCCCTAAGTATTATTTGAGGGGTGTTACTTCGAACACCCAGAATTGAAGAAACGAGAGCTGTGCTGTAGCCCAGAGGGATAATTTACAGCGTGAAGCTAAAGGGCTTGTCATATGCCAAAGCACAGAGGTGTGTTTGATAGGATGAAACCTGCTAGGATATTGCTGGATGACCCCGCAGAGTGGAGGGAGCTGTTTCACGCAGTCTTGCCCACTGCTCGTCAGACACACGCTACCCTCGGAACCATGCCCAAGCACCACCTTAGAGATTGCTAGTTGACACAGGCCAAGACTGTTTCAGGGACCAGAGTTATTACTGTGTAATAGGGCAGGTTGGGAAATCAGCAGTCCAATGCCCAAGCTTGCTACCTACGCCCTTTGATGTAGCAGCACAGGCATAGCCAAGGAACTCAGGCTTGTGGCACCTGGAACTTGCTGGCAAACAGCAGGGAAAAAAAAAGGGGGAGGATGGGAGGATCTGAGATTCCCATGAATAGTTAAAGCTGCGAAGAGCTGAATTCTTTGAAAGTCTCAGAGTGAAATCCTTTATCTGTGCCGAAACTCCATTATTGGCTTTGTACTCAACTCTTATGTAATGACAGCAAATTACTTTGGTTTATCTTCCTTGGTGTCCTCGAGGTTAGTGACACATCATCATTAGGTTACGTTACTATTTTAATTCAATTGCCATACCACATGCTTCAATGCTGTAACAGAGCTTGTCCCTCTTTCTACCATGTGCTACCGGCAGCTATATTTTCTCCTACAATTAGAGTTCAAACACTTCATAGCGGCAATTGCATCATTCTCATGCTGAAGCATCCACTATACCTCAGAGCAGTGTCAAAATAATGCTTTACTTAAAAACCCCAACCTGGTAATATCTGAATCCTGTACATTTCAGATTATATGCTTTAGGACTGACACTCCTACTATATTTTGTGGCCTTTGCAATACTGTTACCTATTCAAAACAAATACTTAGTTTTGCAAACATGAACAGATAAATACTGTATTATGAGTTGGTTTCACTTGCCTTATTCCCTAGCATAAGAAGATTCAAAATGGGCTATTTAAAAGGAGCTAAATCCTTATCAAATGGAAGATGCGATGCAATCAGAATTAAAATGACTCCTTTAATGTTGCAGCTGGTTGTCTTTAGCCAACAGGATCAAGTTACAAAACACTTGTATAAAAACAAAGCCCAAATATAATCACTGAAGAGGAGCTGAAAATCTGTTGTTCTGCAGACCAAAGATGCGGGGGCAGGGGGGGGGATGGACACAGAACAAGAGCTCCATAATTGGAAATAATAAAGATACTTTGTCCACATGCTAGCTACAACCTTCTTTTGTTTTCCCACGATATCCTGTTGATATAATATCCAGGTCCCTTGTGGACATCCGCTGTTTCCAAATGAGAAGAATGAGTGTTTTTAGTTTCACTTCAGCACCTCACCGGGTCACCAGCCTACCTACTATGTCTGGAAAGCCTGCCGGAAGCAGCGTCAAAGAACAACCTTATCAGCAAAAGATCTGAACGGATGAGGAGCACAGATATATGAGATCACATCTTGTGGTAATTTAAACAAATTTCAATTACCATTACAATAAGGAAGCACAGAATAAGAGCAAAAGTTCAGCTAAATACTTACAAACCCACATAGGAATAGTCATAGTTGATGAGATCAAGCACACCTTTCCCCCCTCTCTGCTATCAGCCACAGTCTTCTGACACTACCTGACAGCAACCACCTGAAGATTTGTCATGGTTTAACCCCAGCCGGCAACTAGGCACCACACAGCTGCTCGCTCACTCCCCCGCCCNCTTCTTCCCCCAGCTTTATATGCTGAGCATGACGCCATATGGTATGGGATACTCCTTTGGTCAGTTGGGGTCATCTGTCCCAGCTGTGTCCCCTCCCAGCTTCCTGAGCACCCCCAGCCTCCTCACTGGTGGGGCGGTGTGAGAAGCAGAAAAGGCCTTGGCTCTGTGTAAGCACTGCTCAGCAGTAACTAAAACATCTCTCTATTATCAACAGTTTTCATCACAAATCCAAAACATAGCCCCATACTAGCTACTATGAAGAAAATTAACTCTACCCCAGCCAAAACCAGCACAAGGTTGTAAGGACAAACTCAGGCTGTAGTGTTGCCTCCCTGCAGTATTCTCCAAGGCTCCAGAAATTTACAAAAATCAGGACTTCCACAGCCATAGGGGTTATTTTTGTATTTAATAGTCCTCGTTAGCTTTTTCTTCTGTTCATTTTCTTTTCAGCTCAAAAAAACCAACCTTGCAGTATCCACAAAATCATGCAACAAGGTTTTCCACAAGTAACCACAATACAGAATGAGCAACCTCGTCAAGTTTGGTTTTATCCCACATTTTCCCCAAGTTTAATTTGATGCACATCATTCTTATGTTGAAAGAAACCTGCCCTCACTCATGTCTCTGTAAGGCTGAAGAGTCCTAGTTAATTTATCTGTTTCTCATCCAGAGCTGTTCCATGCCTCAGAACACCTATGTACTTCTCTGCACCCCTTACAGTGCTCCATGTCCTTCTGAAGATAAGATCAGAACTGTACACAGCATTCAAAGCACTGGCACACCGCGGATTTACCCTGTGCTGTAACGATGCACTCTGCTTTGCTCTCTAGCTCTTCTTTCTTACCTCCTACCATTGGATTTGCTCACTGACCAAGCCTTGAGCTGAGATTTTCACAGAACTATTATTATGCCAAGATCTTGTTCCTAAGTGATAAATCAGCTTCTAGGCTGTTCCTGGATCTTTAAAGTTAGGATTGCTTATCTGCCATTTGAAACACTTCACATTTATGTACATCAAATTGCGTCACCCACTCACTTTGTATTGTGACATTTTACTAAAGTTCCTCTCAGACCACAAGCTCCAATTCAGATCCTTGTGGAATTTCACGTATTGACTCCTTCCACCGAGAAAACATTTTTGCTATGTCTTACAGCGACCTGTCTTTAACCCAGTGTCATCTATCCACGTGAAAACTTCTCCTCTTACTCCACAGTTTCTTCAGAAGCTTTTGCTGATAGATTTTGTTGAATGCTTTTTAGAAACCAAAGTAAACGACATCAGCTGAATCTCTCCTGTCCACATGCTTTGACGACTCCTCACAGGACTCCAAACAACATGTGAGGCCAGGACTTCTCTTTATAAAAGCTCTGCCAGCTCTCCTGGTACACCATTTTCTCCCCACACCCACTAGCTCACCTTTTTAAACAGTTTTAATTAACTTGCCTGGTACAGACAACAGGCTCATTGCACAGCAGCTCTCCAGAACTTTTCTAGCCCCTTTTTTTTAAATTGGCATATTAACTATCTTCCCATTCTGTGTTATCAAAGCACTTCTAAATGCGATCTTACACAAAACCATTAGTAAGCAGCTCAGCTATTTAAATCTTGACTCCTCTTAGAACTCTTGGATGAATATCATGCAGTCCAACTGTTCATTGCTTTTTACTTTAGCTATTTGTTTCATAACCTTTTCTACAGACACTTCAGCTTGAGACATACCCTCTGATAAGTCTTTCACAAAATTGAGTATAAGCACAGGAATCTTCTTAAGTTCCTCTAGAGTGAGCACAGAGCAAAACATTTTTTTTCTAGAACCTTATCTCCCCTGAACAATCCATTTATTTTTGACTGTCCACTGGCTCTGACAACCGTTTTGGCAGGCTTCCTGTTCTATTTTGACCGAAAGCAGAAGAGTCAGATTTATTGGCAAAGTAACAACAAAACAGATGACAAGAGAACCAGCAGAACAAGTGTTCAAGGATACAGGTGCCTGGTCACCTGCTACACTAAAGTCAGGTTTCATAGGGTAGCTCTTGCACTGCAAGTGGTGCAAGAGAATGGTAATTATTTTCTCTCACCTAATTCCATATGGAGATAAAAGCTAATTGTTATTATGCATTCTTTTTATGTTAAGTCAAATTGTAACACCTTTGATTTTCCACCATCATAGGCCAATTCTGCCAGCTAAGAGCTGATCGGGGAGATTTGCCGGCAGAGAGGTGACGCTAGGGAAGCCTAGTTAAGGGCAGCGGGAGCTACCAGCCGTTACGCGTGAACCCATCTGGCATTCATCACCCAGCACTACAGGGAGCCGGGGAAGCTCCCGCTCCTCCTCCTGCCGCCTCGCCCCCTCAACGGGGACGAGAGTGCTGGAGGGGGGCCAACGGAGGCCAGGCAGCCTTGTCAGCCCACCTCAGGCGCCCACCTGCGAGGAGCCCCGCCACGGGCTTCGCACCTTCTCCGGGCTGGGGCAAGACACCGAACGGTGGCCCCGGCCGTGGGGACGCTCCCC
>WAAD01003081.1:0-27082 GCA_013389945.1 Fregata magnificens
GCAGGGTAGATAACTGTTTGACCTTCTCTGTGTTCCCAGTGTGTACTGGGTCTGGCTGACGGGGCATTGGTTTTCCCCATGCCAGCCTGCTGTGCTGTGTGTCGGTGGCTGGAGGCAGCAGCAGTGTTTGGCTGTTGCCAGGCGGTGCCTGCCCAGCCCCGNTGCCTCTCCAACATTCCCCACCCCCACCCCCCGCTGTGGGCTGGGGGTGGGCAGAATCATTGGAGGGGGCGGCCAGGACAGCCGGCCCGGGCTGACCGGGGCTATTCCGTACCGTGTGACGTCTGCTCAGGGATAAAAGCTGGGAGGAAGGAGGAAGTGGGGGGCATTCGTTGTTTGGGACGTTTGTCTGTGTCCTCCGGAGCAGCCGCGGCACGTGCTGGGGCTCTGCTTCCCGGGAGGTGGCTGGGCATCGCTGCTGGTGAGAGGTGGGGAGTGGGGTCTGTGTTGTCTTTTCCCTTCTGTTTCCGCACGTGGTCTTTGTTTTATTAAACTGCTTTTGTCTTGACCCATGAGGTTTCTTTCCACCTCATTTTCTCCCCCTGTCCTGTTAAGGAGGGGAGTGACAGAGCGGCTTGGTGGTACCTGGTGTCCAGCCGGGGTCAAACCACCACAGAGGTTTAACAAGGCCAAGTGCCGGGTCCTGCACTTTGGTCACAACAACCCCATGCAACGCTACAGGCTTGGGGAGGAGTGGCTGGAAAGCTGCCTGGCGGAAAAGGACCTGGGGATGCTGGTTGACAGCCGTCTGAACATGAGCTGGCAGTGTGCCCATGTGTCCAAGAAGGCCAACAGCATCCTGGCTTGTATCAGGAATAGCATGACCGGCAGGAGTAGGGAAGCGGTCGTGCCCCTGTACTCGGCACTGGTGAGGCCGCACCTCAAATACTGTGTTCAGTTTTGGGCCCCTCACTACAAGAAGGACATTGAGGTGCTGGAGCGTGTCCAGAGAAGGGCAACGAAGCTGGTGAAGGGTCTAGAAAACAAGTCTTATGAGGAGCACCTGAGAGAACTGGGGCTGTTTAGCTTGGAGAAGAGGAGGCTGAGAGGAGACCTTATCGCTCTCTACAACTACCTGAAAGGAGGCTGTAGGGAAGCGGGTGTTGGACTCTTCTCCCAAGAAACTAGTGATAGGATGAGAGGAAATGGCCTCAAGTTGTGTCAGGGGAGGTTTANGGAAGAGTCATTGCTACTGAAGTCTATACTACATATTCACTGATCATCAGAAGTAGGGAGCCAAAATATGTACTTCACTGACAAATATTTTTCTGCTTAAGAAAGCACTTCTTTTCTTAGTTCACTAAGTTTATTCTTTCCACATGCTCCCTTTGCGTGTACTTCAGCTTGGTAAGCTGATGGTCATCTTTGGTAATGATATTCACTTACTTAAATTTCCTCAAGCAGCAAATTTATTCACTGGGTTTTAAGCTGTAGAAAACCAAAATAAAAAGCAATATTGCAGTGTGTCAGTATCCACTTATTGGACAGTACTGGTGAGAAATGCACATCCTGCTCACAAGGAATAAAAATTCATAATGTCTCTGGAAATTAAGGTTAAACTAATAGTGTTTTGGAGCTTTTTCTTGTTCCCTCTTTACTGCTTCACATGTGACGTTCCATGGCTCAGGCAGAGCTCAGTCACCTTAGTTACTTGTGGGTCAATTTGTTATTATGCAGTCTTGTCAAGAGAAAAATACTTCTGTAATGTTTCTCCATCTAAGAGTGCTTACACAATGCTCCCTAGACAGATGAAATTCTCACCATGACTTACAGCCACCCAGCCCAGTGCTAAAGGTGGCGGTGTTTAGCCCCTGGTCTTTACCATAACCTTTAATAGCTATCTAGTAATTATTTTTTGCTGCAACTACCCATTTCCTAATTCACTCTCTCCTTCACACTTCCTTCTGAGGGCCCCAGAGGAGTTCTATACCTTGAAGGCAGACAACAGTTGTATCTCCTCTCTAAACTTTAGAAAAACTCCTTGTTAAGCTGTGTCATTGTCTCTTTGGTTCTTCCGGAAAATCGTATCTCTGTGCTGGACATTTTATTACTCAGTTCTGATCCTGGATTAAAGCAGTTAGTGACATAGAAAGCAACACATCTATCTTTTAACTTTGTTTTCTGGTGTCAGCAAACCGAAGAATGATTTCTTCATACAAAAATGTCATCAAATATCATGTATCCTCTGTATCCTCTTCTCTGTACCTTTTCTCAGATATGCTTCACAATATTGAAATTAAATAATCCATTCACAAATCAGCCCATGTCACCTTGGGTGCCTATGTCTGAATATTGCTTTCTCTGTGCATAAGTTCTCTTTATGCAATCTTGCTGACTCAGTCGGTAGAAAATTCAGACCAGTAAGCCCAGAAATTGGACTAAGCAAGGTGAATCAGGATGCTCTCTGAAAAGTGGTGTATTCCAGCTGACCAAAGTCTGTGTGGACTTTGTACAACCCTCCCTGCTTCCAGACTGAAGCTATTCACGAGCCCATTCTGTGGGAACGGTTTCCCCAGTAAAAGCCTGCTGTTCAATAGGCTTTTGCTCATTCTACAAGCCTTTGGGAAATACGCTGGGGAAATGGATTGTTACTAGATATAGTGGAGAAGTTACCAGCAAACTTGACTGAAAAAGTCTTAATCAAGCTCTGAAATGTATTTTATATTGAAGAAACACCTGAATTGAATTCATATATAGTGAAAGCAATCTTGGGAACCGGAGTACTGTAACTTCATCAAGTACCCTGTGCCTGTCCCACAAAGCCTGACGCTGCCACCATCCAACAATAGCTATATCATTCAAAGATGTTTTTTCACTGGAAGTAAAAGTGGGCTTTAATTTGGGGAAATGACATGGTAATCTGGATTTACTTTATGTTTTGGCACCAAATCACATACTTTCAGCCTGCCAAAATTCTCCATCTGTAGAAGAAGAAGAATTCCTTTTGTCTGTTCTCTTCCACTCACCTACCCCCCAATTTAGACCATGAGGTGCCTGGGCTGCTTGAATACACAAAATTGAATGTAACAGGTAGTAATAATGGTGTTTACTCAAAGGATTGCATCTAGTGTTGGCTTTGCGTGGCTGCTTTGTAAAACATATTTAGCACAGAACAGCTGATCACATTGCATATCTCCACGCTATATTTTCAGCCTTCTTACCAAGGCAAAATGCATTAAGGCTGGCAATGGCTGTGAATTCTTGGTTGGATTATTCCTTTTCAGCAGTATAGTTTACACTGTTCTCTAATAATCTGGGCTGACTGTCAAGAAAATACGGAGGCAGAGCAATAGCAAGAGTCATGTCACCATAGTGCTCAATAACATCATTATCTATTCAGCTATCTTTCAAGCTTATTTCCTCTACTTTTATGCTCACCCTATATCTTTTCCACCTAAAATTCTAGAGAGCTTGCATTTTGCCGAGCCCCACTGTGTTACTTTTTTCATAAATAGAGCAGCACAAAATAAATGGAATCATTCCTGCAGCTGTGTCTCTGTTTCTGTGTCCTTCTTCTAATGAGAATTTTAAGTTGGAATTTAGGAACATAGCAAGAAAAATGCAGAGAGAAATTCTACTGACTGAGCCGGCTCAAATTTGTAGATATTACTGTGAGTACAGAAATATCTCTTTAGCAGAGTTTCTCTTAAGGGCCAGGATTTTACACACTGTTTAAGCCACTGTTCCATTTTGTAGTTCAATTAAGCAAAGGTTTGCACATCCTTACTTATATATGGGAGATCGGACTAATGCAGTGTTCTGTTTGCAGCCTTTGTTGATAAAGCAATTGTGCAGGGTGCAGCAGTTTCAGAATGTAATAGCACGTTTTATCACTTGAACTAATCAGAACATATTTTCTCAGTATTGAAGTATTTGTTCATTGTGTTAAACATCGTATCGATTACAAGACTGCACATCTCATGCAAGAGACTTTTAATACTTTGATCTTTTCAGTCTCGTATGGCCTTACTCCTTGCTTCCTTAGCCATGCTCTGCTGAATCTCATGCCAATCCCCTCTCTCCATCTCACAGTTCAATTTAGGATCTTTAGATGCCTCAATTTTGTTTTTTTTTTCCCCAAGGCCAAACATTTGAATGAAAAGGACCTCTAAGAACTTGAGCCACTATGAAAACTAACTTTATTACTGTTCATACTGAATACCGCTACAATGACAGTATGAGCACACTTTTAGCTGCATTAGTGTGTTCTGGTTTGTAGCTGAGCACAATCAGTGCTGTTTACCTAAAATTAACTTTATTTATTTATTTACTTACCTAAAATGGAATGGCTCCAACAGGAAACAGTGAAGTGTCTCATGTTGGAATAACCAGTATCCCAGTCATCCAGGAATTTACATCCTTGGTGTGAATGAACTCCCAATTAATTTAAGGACTCTTGATCTAACATTCCCAAGTGGAATCTTTCTCATGTGCCACCCAAGAGCTGTAATATTGCCTCAGATACTTAGGTTGTGCATTTGATATTTTTCTAATTTTTCACTTTGATGGGACTAGATTTGATCCTATTTTAGAACTACATATATTCTTAAATCTTAAAAAAAAAAAATGCAAAGTGGAAAATGGACCTTTACTTATGATAACCATATTAAAACCACCATGACACTGACCAAATTTTACTCTTATCAGAGTCTTATCAGTCAGTCTTATCAGTCTGACTTCCTGATATCTATCCAGGGCAAGAGTGAGACACTAATGTGACTTCTGCTTTGTTTTACTATTTCTTTTATCATTTCCTCTTACTAACTTTTGTGTTTGTTCAGTGCCCTCTGAAATTTCATGAGTAAATTTGCTTGTGTAAGTAGAATGAAGTCACTTACATTCTTTTCATTAAAAATTCCAGCCATTTATTTTTTGTCCAACAAGAATCACTTTTCTAATTACTTAGCAAAGACAAAACTGTTTGTCTGGAGAAAAAAAAAAAACTGATCAAAAAGTGAAAGATACTCTTTAGTCAAAGAAAAGGCTCTTCAGTTTTAAATTCTTTGTAAAGTACATCTCACTTGAACTTTGGCTATTTAAAAATCACTCACCTGGTCTCTCAGTTATGTCCTTATTACCGCATTGACTTGAATAGCATTCTGCACATATAACAAAGAATCGGATTTGGCCTGAGGTATATAGATCAGTAAGAAGTCATTCTTTTCTATGAAATATTAGTATTTGCTTTATGCCTTTAAGCTATTTCAAAAGCTAAACATCCAAGAGACTTGAATATAAAGTATCTAATTCTGTTGATAAGCAAGACTCTTTAAATGACAGCATTCAGCTTGTGTGAGAGATTCCTTTCATATTGTTCTGCTCATGAGTTTTCAGTTGTGGTGGACCATCTGCCAGCTGCGAAATCCCACTCTTGTTTGCAGCAGCACTGAAAATTTTATTGGTGTTCATGAAATAAAATAACTTGATTTAGGGAGCACACTGAAAGCTTTGTGCAACACTTCAAAATTACTTAAATTAATAAATCAAGCAGTACAAGGCATTTTTATTTTTTTCTCCAAGAATCTCAGACCATTCTCTGTGAATGAATTGTCATTTAAAGTGTATCTGTGAAGCTGGTATCTATTTTGTGCCTCTCACAAATGGTGGAGGTGAGAGCCAGGTTAATATAAAGTACCTTGCAGAATTACTATTTTCATTTCTCTCTGAGACATGAAACCTTTCCAGCCTAAAATGCCATTTTCTCATCCTGTGGTATCCTTCCTGGGATCCCACTGAAGTAAGGACTTCACAGGCTCAAACATATCTCAAACTTCAGAACTTTAGAAGGAAATTTCTAATCAGCTTATGAGTTATGGTTTTCACATGAATGTACACTGTCTCTCTCTTTGGAGGAAAAAGCCACAGAATCGTGTTTAACAAGCACTCTTTCACAACTCTTGTACATGGTCGCACAGGCTTGATGGGAATTGAATTTCTGTTGCATCTTAAAAAAGTTACTGCTTCAAGTACACAAATATTGATCATGAAACAATAGTTCTAATCATAAATTAACAATTACCAAACCTTTCCTTTATAGAAAGCCTACTAACACTCCAAATAAACTAACACTAAGAAGCCTAACCAACTGACATCCTGTATAATCCTGCAGATTGAGGAGTGTTTGTTTCTATGATAAAAGATGATTACTTGAGATAGGACGACCTGAATTAAAAAACTGATAAATCTTGTGTGGGTTTACAAATAGAATAACTTTATTTTATACTAATTTGAAAAAAAGGAATGCTTCCTGAGGGGCAGTACCATTATAATTTCTCACTGCCTTCAAAAATTAAATTATAACACTTGCTATAATTCTGTTATACATTTGTACATTTCATAGAATCATAGAATCATAGAATCATTAAGGTTGGAAAAGACCTCTAAGATCATCAAGTCCAACCATCAACTAACACCACCATGACTCCTAAACTAGGCCCTGGAGTGCCACGTCTACACCTTTTTGGAACGCCTCCAGGGGTGACGACTCCACCACCTCTCTGGGCAGCCTGTTCCAATGCCTAACCACTCTTTCAGTAAAGAAATTCTTCCTGATGTCCAAATGTTCACATACATTACATTTAATTACGTTACATTTTAAAAGATAGTTATTCCCATTTTCTTTCTGTAGGCCACACACAAAATGTAGTCTTAGTAGGGGAAAATGGCAGAGCATTAATGCAAAGATTAATTTTTAGGATGGTGGACAATACTTTATAGATGGATAAGTGATGCTTCATCATAGTATTGGCCTTTTGTAGAGGGCTCATTTTGCTTTGTGTAAAAACATTTTATGTTATTATTCCCATAGATAAAATACTTATCAGTTTTTTACATTGCATTTTAAAAGGGACTTTCCCCCTATATAAACTTCTGCCTTTATTTGGTTTTTTAAAAAAATCATTACAAAAGTACAATGCAAAACCAATTTGGACATATTTTAAATCAAACACAATTTTATAGTGTCGTATTTCATTTTGTACTTTGAAATAATGACTTGATTAAGATCATTATACCAAAGCTTGTCCTATTGTTTAGCTAAAGCATTTAACACAGAAGTAGATCAGGAACAATGGGTAACATATGTATGACAGCTGTATTTTGCATCCCATGGATAAGATTTGCATAAGTTTGGGAGTTATAAAAGTCATGCAGCAGACCAAAACTAAAGAAATGTAACCTTAAAATACAAAGCTGTACATAAACTATTAATATTGGAAATGGAATTTTGACATTTATTATTTAAAGGCTTGTTTGAAGTATTCTTGAATTCCTTCCCTATTGTACATTTACAAAATACAACTGTACAACTTTACTGCATATTTTCTTCACGATGGCTGGGTACCTGCTAGAGGTTTTTTCATCACAGAAATCCCAAATTATTGAAAGCTCTTTGAAAGATGTAATATAGATTTGAGGGGGCAATTTAAAATCTCCTGACCTGTTAATGACTGTTCCCAAGAAAAGCTCCTTCAACGAGAGACAGAATGACAAGAGCAATGGCCCATTTTGAATTAATATTAAGGTTTGCCTCTTTTTAATTCTTTCAGAGGAATCTTAGAGGAGGAAAAGATCAGACAAGCTCCCACAATTTTTATGGCTCTGCCCCACCAACACACTGCAAAGTAAGTACCACACCACTGCCAAAGAAAATCGTGCTGCAATAACATGTTGCTAAATTGTGTGTGCTTGTCAAGCACATTCCAGATGTAATTCACAAGTTTGGGGAATTAGGATGGCTCAGGTGAATTTGTAGCACGATGCAAAGCCACTGTATATATCTATTCTGCCTAGCACTAGAGAAACATTTTATCACTTATGAAATGAGTTTGCCCAAGTCTATTTTGTAAGGTGAAGAATACAAAGACCCATCAGAACTGATACTACTTTTACACTAATGGTACTAAATTAAATGGAATCAAGTTACAGCAATTTAGCAAATTATCAGTTGAGGTGTGAACTAGATATGCTAGCTCAGCGTAGTTAGTGTATCCCTTGCAACCACACCAACACACACTTTCAGCTCACTTCGTGAACTTTGTGTACAGTGCAGCAAAGACAAAACAGTGAAGTCTCTTTAAAAGTGAGTTTTGTTTCCATGGCCCAGTGTCATCTCCAGCCTAAGTACGCAGAGCAAAATCCCCAACAAAATCCCAAATCCAAAAGGGGGAGAGAAAACATATAACCAACCTTGAAAATTACTAGACAAAACCAAGACTTATTATGACAAATCAAAGCATTTCCCCACTTAGAAATATTCATACATGTTATTTTTTGCTGGAATTGTTGTTTGCCTTTAATTAAACTCACCTGAATGATAAATGAAATGCTAGAGGAAATGTGAGATTACTCATCGTGCCAGTCTCCTATAGCTTTTGCTTAAGACTGATATTTATCAAATTAGAGTTTAAACTGAGTACAAAGAGAGGAGGGAAAGGTTTGACTTTTTCAAGAAATCATAGATTTAATTAACTTTAAATATGCCAAAACAGAAACATTATTTAGATTCATTGGTGCCTCCTACTATGATTTGTCTTTTGATACATAAAATCGATGTTTCTTTGTTTCTAGCAATTTCTCAATGCATCGTCTTTAACAATTAACTCTCCCCTCTAGTAAGATTAAGATATTTATTAATACTGTAAAATCATATATTTTTGGACAAAGGTGACAGCTTACTAAGACTTTTGTGCCTCCATTGAGTAATGGTGTTGGCAGCAGGGTGGCTGCAGGGGTGGCTTCTGTGAGAGGAGGCCAGGGGCTGCCCCAAACTGGACACAGCCAGCTCCAGCTGGTTCCATCCAGCTCCAACGGACCCACCGCAAGGCACAGCTGAGCCCCTCAGCCGAGATGGCGGCACCTCTGGGAAACGTATTTAAGAAAGGCTAAAACACTGCATAGCAGCTGTGAGAGTGAGGAATGAGAAAAAACATAGAATAGAATAGAATAGAATAGAATAGAATAGAATAGAATAGAATAGAATAGAATAGAATAATTTCAGTTGGAAGGGACCTACAACAATCATCTAGTCCAACTGCCTGACCAATTCAGGGCTGACCAGAAGTTAAAGCATGCTATTAAGGGCATTGTCCAAATGCCTCTTAAACACTGACAGGCTTGGGGCATCAACCACCTCTCTAGGAAGCCTCTTCCAGTGTTTGACCTCCCTCTCAGTAAAGAATTGCTTCCTAATGTCCAGTCTAAACCTCCCCTGGCGCAGCTTTGAACCATTCCCACCTGTCCTATCACTGGATACCAGGAAGAAGAGACCAGCACCTCCCTCTCCACATCCCCTCCTCAAGAAGCAGTAGAGAGCAAGGAGGTTGCCCCTCAGACTCCTTTTCTCGAAACAAGACAAACCCAGAGTCCTTAGCAGCTCCTCACAGGACATGCCTTCCAGGCCTTTCACCAGCTTTGTTGCCCTCCTTTGGACCCATTCAAGGACCTTCACATCCTTCTTAAATGGTGGGGCCCAGAACTGCGCACAGCACTCAAGCTGAGGCCACACCAATGCTGAATACAGCAGGATAATCACCTCTTTTGACCAGCTGGTTATACTGTGTTTGATGCACCCCAGGATGCGGTTTGCCCTCTTGGCTGCCAGGGCACACTGCTGACTCATGTTGAGCCTGCTGTTGACCAGCACCCCCAGATCCCATTCTGCAGGGCTGCTCTCCAGCCACTCCTCTCCCAATTTATACTTGTGCCTGGTGTTACTCCATCCTAGGCGCAGAATCTGGCATTTGGACTTGTTGAATTTCATCTCATTAATCATAGCCCAGTGCTCCAATCTATCTAGATCCCTCTGCAAGGCATCTTGTCCCTCAAGAGAGTCAACAGCACCTCCCACTTTGGTATCATCAGCAAACTTGCTAATGGTGCATTCAACTTCTGCATCCAGATCGTTGATAAATATATGGAACAGGACTGACCCTAGAATTGAACCCTGAGTAACACCCCTGGTGACCAGTTGCCAGCCAGAGGTAGCCCCATTCACCCCAACCCTTTGAGCCCTGCTGCTCAGCCAGTTCTTCACCCAGCGCACCGTGAATCCACTCATCCCACAGTTGGACAACTTGTCCAGAAAGATGCTGTGAGGAACAGTATCAAAAGCCTTACTAAAATCCAGAAAAACTACATCCACTGCCTTCCCTTTATCCACTAGGCGGGTGACCTTATCGTAGAAGGATATCAAATTAGTTAAATAGGACGTTTCCTTTGTGAACCCGTGTTGACTGCCTAATGATTGCATTATTCTTTAAATGCCTTTCAACAGTACCCAGTATAATCTTTTCCATAATTTTTCCAGGAACTGAGGTTAGACTAACAGGTCTGTAGTTCACTGGGTCTTCCCTCATGCCCTTCTTGTAAACTGGAATAACATTGGCTAGCTTCCAGTCAGCAGGGACCTCCCCAGAATCCCAAGAACTGTGGTAGATGATCGAGAGGGGTCCTGCCATAACATCCACTCCTTCAGTATGCTGAGATGAATCCCATCAGGCCCCATGGACTTGTGAACATTCAGCTGATACAGCTGGTCCCTTACAATTTCAGTGTCCACAAAAGGAAAATCACTTTTCCCACATTCATGGTCCTCCAACTCAGGGGACCGGGCAGCCCAACGTCTATCAGTATTATTAAAGACTGAGGCAAAAAAAGCATTGAATGCCTCTGCTTTTACTTCATCCTTATTAGTCAGACAACCATCTTCAACAATTATCAGTCCAATGTTTTCTTTAGACCTCCTCTTGCTATTAATGTACTTAAAAAAGCCCTTCTTGTTATCTGACACAACACTGGCCAGTTTCAATGAGATAAACAACCCTGCAGACACCAAGGTGAGAGAAGAAGGAGCATGAGGAGGTGCTCCAGGCACTGGAGCAGAGACTCCCCTGCAGCGTGTGGAGAGACCAGCTGGAGAAGATGTCTACACTGCAGCCCATGGAGGACCCCATATCGGAACAGGTGGATATTTCCTGAAGGAACTTCAGCCTGTGGAGAAGACCACGCAGGAGTAGGCTTATCCTGAAGGACGACAGCCCATGGGAAGGACGCATGCTGGAGCAGGGGAAAAGTGTGAGGAGGAAGGAGCAGCAGAGAGGAACTATTATGGACTGTCCACAACCCTCCATTCCCCATCCCACCTGTGCTATGTGAGAGGGGGAGGTAGAGGAGTGGGAATGAAGGAGTGAAGTTGAGCCTGGGAAAAGGGGGAGGGAAGAAGGTGTTTTAATTTGTCTTTGATTCTCACTATCCAAATCTATTTTATTTGACAATAAATTAAATTATTTTCCCCACGTCTAGTCTCTTTTGGCCTTGACAGTCCTTGGTAAGTGATCTCCCTGTCATTTTCTTAACCCACGAACTTTTTCATCTTATTTTCTCTCCCCATCCTGTTGGGGAAGCAGACTGAGGGAGTGGCTGGTTGGTCAATCCACCACAGCACCTAAGTTACATAGCTCATTTAAAAAAAATGTGGTCTTTTATCTATCTCAAGAAATATCTATCTTTTATCTGTCTATCTATCCATCTATCTATCTCAAGAAAAATACACCCACAGTAAAAAGGGCGAAGTTACACTTTGCACTTACAGCTAGCGAGTAATGTGTCAGTGCAACAGTTAGCTGGGTATGTTAGAAGGTGCTTCTCAGACATTTCTTTTGTGGACACAGCTTTTAATTACAGTACTGCACACTAGCTCTGTCACATGACTGTTTCCTTTATTTACAGTGTAGGCTGGATATTGCTTACGAGCTAAGCAGGTATATATATTTGATGAACATGCTCATGAAGTTTTACCATATTCTGCTGACATAAAACTTTTAACTGGAATTCCAAAAAGTCCTATCAGAATCTGTTCAGCAGAACTTTTTCAGAAAAAGAGCTGGTAAAAAGTTTTAACATGGGCAAAGATAGGTTTTGCTTCTTACACTTGTTCTGAAGGACTGTAGAAGCATTTTTGCTAACACAAATATAGGTCATGAAGAGATAGGCACCTTTCCATTTAGGAAAAATAGATAACTAGCTGAAACAGGTTGAACTAAGTCTAGTCAAGAAAAATCTCAATCAGGACTGAGAATTATATACTCGGCTTGTCTTTTGGATTTTAAGTGTGTTTTTGTGTGATAATGTTACATCCTTATTTTGAAAAGCATGACTATTATTTTCTGCACACAATTTTGTTCGTGGTTTGACTTTATGAAAAATGTTATATAAAATACCTCTACTGTGTCACTTGAAATCTTTCTTAAGAATGCCTTGGAAGGTGATAATAAGGAGAATGGCAGCCCGAAGATAAAAATGCTGATTAGCTGGCCTTGTAACTTGGTAGTGTAAGAGCTGATATTCAAGGTATTGCTTCAGAAATTCATATCACTGGCAGTACATGTGCCACCTAAACAAGGGTCAAATGGAAAACAGACTGAACAAAGATACTTCTGTTTTCAGAAACCCATGCACAGTTAAGCAGTTGCATCAGCATTTATGCTGGTACTCAGCTACATTTTTCTTTCTTTGTATCACCACCAAGAATTCCATTGTATATATTATTATGTAAATACTCCTTCTTAGAATATTTCAGTTGGAAGGGACCTACAACGATCGTCTAATCCAAATATATATTCTTAATATAACCTTTCAGAAGAATTGTTGTTCTTATTCCCAGGTTCCACTTTGTATGCCTGAATCATACTGAGGAATGTTAAATTCTAAGTTTAAAAGAAAGGGTTAAAATATGTCTATTATTTGCATTTATGGAAAAGTGGCAAACATTTTAGTATCTTCACTTTGTATCTTTATCATCAAAGTAAAGTTTGAAATAAATTGATCAGTATTTGTCACATTAAAGTAATCTGTTCCCCCTCCATCATATCCCCCCAAAAGCATGAAACTTGAAACAGATGTCCTGATTCTTTATTTTGAATCAGAACTTCTCACTTCTATCGACCATGTCAGCTTAGAAAGTTCCAACACAGGTTTTGCGTGGGCAGCTCTTGCATTTAGGCATGTAACCACAATTCATGAAGCCAGTATTCTCATTTACTTAACAAAAGACACAGCCAAGAATCCATCAATACTCTATGACAGGCAGCTTTGAGCCATCCCATGCTTAGATATTTGCTTTGACATTTCCTAATAAAAATCTTTCCTATGAAAACTCCATGACATTTAAGAGGCCGAGGCTCAGAATTTTTTGCCAGGCCGACAAAACATTATGCCACAAGCATCATCCTAATCCCTGTCAAAAGTAAAATACACCTTCCGGTCCCATCATACTCCCACATGCAAAAATCATTTGTTTATACTCAAAAGATTTTGCTGGTACACAGCAACTCCAGGGCAGCAGCTGAGATTCAGTTCCGCCATTTGGCTTAAACCACCTACTGAATGGAGTAAACTAAAAAAGCATTACTACAGTTACATCTATGTTCTTTTTCTGAGGATAATCACTGTTCTGATTAGGGCTATGGGAGTTTTTTCACACTCATAACTCTGGCATAAGTAAATTAGTGACACCTTTTTAGCCCAAATGCATATCACAACCTTGTGGCCGTATAGATAAAGAAGGTTGTCTTGTCTAATTTGAAACTAGTAGTGTGTCATTGGCTTGTCCCTTCATTTTTATTCAAAAACAGTAGTACTTTAAGGTGGAAGAAATAGTGAAGTTGTAAGAGATCTTGGAGATTAGTATCTGCCCCCTTGTATTGGCACTGTTATAACTCTTGGAGTTCTCACTTCAAGGCATTCTCCCCAGCGCACAATCAACTCTTTGGCCACACCGTCACCACATGGTTACTGGGCTGGTCAGTTTTAGTGCAGATTTCTTAGTGCACTTTTGAAGAGTAGAAACAAGGAGAAAGTATGACAGAACCACATCGGAGAACCAAATGTGTTTCAAATCCTTTGGGGGATTTCAAGAAATGTTCATGCTACTTGGGGAACAGTTAGCTACTTTTATTTGCTGACAAGTACGCACTTCCTCCAGGGCAGAGGGGTAGATATCAGTAATATCACTGTAATCACTTCTCACTAGCTTCTGCACAGCCCGTAAAACACGTGCAGTGGACTTCAGGGGGGACTACAGCAGTCATGTGAACACAGATGTTACCAAAATGGGGAGGCACTTGCAAAACGTTTGGGAAATGTTGTGGTTCAGTATTGAGAGTAGTGTAGGACAGTGGGACAGAAAAAGCACTGAGTTGGAATATGAAAAAGAATTATTTTTTGTGCTAAGAAGAGTGTAAAAAAGAATGAAACAATTTAATAGAGAGAGGAGGAAAGAGCTAGAAATCACACTCAGAGAAAATGGAATATAAAAGCATACAAAATAGATGAGGTAGAATGAGCAGTTCTTTCTCTTCTCTCGCTTCTCCAGCTGTCAAACCCTTTTTTTGCATCTCTTCCTGACACATACCAAAATCACTGCCTATGATCCTTTCTCCCCTCAGGACAAGAGCCTAGCTTTTGTCCATGAAAATCTGATTGCTCTCTAAACCTTTTTCTTTCGTTATTGAACAAATAATGTCTTGAACTATTAAATGTCTGTAAAACCTTTCCAGAGTCTCTCTTGGGCATCTTCATGTTTCAGAAAGACACTTCTTCTTGTGTGCATACAAATTTGTTTAACAGACTGTCAGACCTAAGGCTATGGGATGCTTTTTTTTGGCTGTTACCATTGCACCTGACACAGTGAAGACCTAATTTGGACCTTGATCCATTTACTGTTCAGAAAACATGTATCAGAACAGCATTTCTGCTGTAGTAAAGGTTTCCTTTCTGTTTAAAAACTGACCATTCTAAGAGCGCTAAATGAAAAAAACTAATTCATTGAAATTGTCTGTCTCACTGGGGACCACTGGAGGCAGAGGTTCCAGAGATACATCCCTTCTAAAAAAATATGGCAATTCATAAAATCAAAATTATAAAAGCTTTGCACACTGAAATATTTTTTCTAGTCACTTTCAGCCTACTCTCAGACCCCTAATATTTATATTACCTAACGCAAGTTAGCCATTAGATCTTTGAGGAGGCAATATTTTTGGCAAAACATTATTGACCTCTTACAACTTGAATCTACTGACTTGCTCATGTTCAGGTTGTGAGCCAAAGAATCAAAATGCACATGTAAACAAGGGTCTGCAGTGTAGGGGCCCAAGAGAAGGAAGCGGACGCCAGTGGACAGAGAAGAAGTTAGAAAGTAGGGGCTATATTCAGGGAAAGAGCGTTTAGGAGAAAAAGGATAAAAGAAAATGTTTGTATGAGACAACAATGAGAACATGAGATAAATTATTATTGAACATAGATGTCAAAGCCATTATTATGACAATCTAATCTGACGTCTTAAATAACAAAGGTTATAGGATTTACCAGAATTAATTCCAGCAGAATTAAATGAGTTTGCTGAGAAAAATATGCTGAGTCTTAATTGAAATTTCCAGGGAAAACCAACCACAATTTCGTCGAGGTACTCACTAGTTAATTCTCTTCACTGTTAAAAATTGGAGCGTGTGGTGGCTTGACCCTGGCTGGACGCCAGGTGCCCACCAAAGCCGCTCTGTCACTCCCCCTCCTCAGCTGGACAGGGGAGACAAGATATAACAAAAGGCTCATGAGTCGAGATAAGGACAGGGAGAGATCAGTCAGCAGTTACCGGGATGGGCAAAACAGACTCAACTTGGGAAAATTAAATTAATTTAGTAACAATCCAATCAGAGTAGGGTAATGAGAAATAAAACCAAGTCTTAAAACACCTTCCCCCCACCCCTCCCTTCTTCCCGGGCTCAACTTCACTCCTGATTTTCTCTACCTCCTCCCCTCCAGCGGCGCAGGGGGATGGGGAATGGGGGTTGCGGTCAGTTCATCACACGTTGTTTCTGCCGCTCCTTCCTCTTCAGGGGGAGGACTCCTCACACTCTTGCCCTGCTCCAGCGTGGGGTCCCTCCCACGGGAGACAGTCCTCCACGAACTTCTCCAATGTGGGTCCTTCCCACAGGCTACCGTTCTTCATGAACTGCTCCAGTGTGAGTCCTTTCCACGGGGTGCAGTCCTTCAGGAACAGACTGCTCCAGCATTAACCTCCATGGGCTGCAGGAGGACAGCCTGCCTCGCCATGGTCTTCACCACAGGCTGCAGGGGAATCTCTGCTCTGGCGCCTGGAACCCCTCCTCCCCCTCCTTCTTCACTGACCTTGGTGTCTGCAAGAGTTGTTCCTCTCACATATTCTCACTCCTCTCTCCAGCTGCAATTGTGCAGGTTTTTTTATATTCCCCCTTCTTAAATATGTTATTCCAGAGGCGCTACCACCGTTCCTGACTGGCTTGGCCTTGGCCAACAGCGGGTCCATCTTGGAGCCAGCTGGCATTGGCTCTATCAGACATGGGGGAGGCTTCTAGCAGCTTCTCACAGAAGCCACCCCTGTAGCCCCCCCTGCTACCAAAACCTTGCCACACAAACACAATACAGAGACTTATTCTAGCAGTCTAAATTTGTCTTGCTTCAGCTTCCAGCCATTGAATTTTGTTACACTTTTGTCTACTATATTAGAGAAGCCTTGATCAAAGTTTTGTTTGCCAGGAGATACTTCTAGTATGCAAGACAGTCATTCACCCCCCCACACAAACACGTACACCACCTCCCTTAAATTTATTCCTTTTATCTCCTTGATAAGCAGATTAAAACCCTCAAGGGGCCCTCTTTCCAAATCTTTTAATCATTCTCCTGGATTTTCTACAAAGTTTTTCTAATTTCAACTACCACCAAAAGCATTACGTTCCAGTAGTGCTTGCACCTATACTGAGATGATATTGTCCCCTACTTTTACACAAGATTTCCCTCTTCATGCTTCTAACTGTCTCTTTTGGGAACCCACATTTAGCTTGTTATCTACCATGAACATTCAAATTCATTTCAAAGTTGTTGTTTGCCAGGCTAAAATTTCGCAGCTTGTCAGCACAGTCTGCAAGTCTTTGCCTTTAGCTGCCTTAAAGTACCGCACAGAAAAATCAAGATTGCACTCACATTTTGGGAGTGTGCAAGAGGATACTTAAGCACATAGTCCATTATTAACAATTCCTTCATAATTTTATCTTTCTTATTTTCTCATTTTTGCCTATAAGATTTTTCCCCAGTGCATCTATAGAAAATCAATCGAAAAATCTTTCCTGAACTGGAAAAAAACACCAGCAAACCAGAATAGTGTGCATTTACTTCATCCCCATTACAAGGCCTCTTTCCATTATTATTCCTATCTTTATTAAAAAAATCCCATTGTGCTGGGTTGTGCCTATTTCCATTTAATAGGTAGAGAACTGAAGTGTGGCATACATGTTACAATCACATGCCCAGAAAATAGGAGTAGAGCCAACGTCAGGATAAGGGCCAAGTAAGGGACCACAGGTTTCCCACCAAAATATTTAGTTCTTAAGTCCTATTCAGGAACACTTTTCTACCTTCTCTTTGAAGACCTATTTTGCTATCATGCCTCCAAGAAATTATCAAATCAAGGAATTATTTTCTAACTATGCAGAATGCAAAAGCAGTATTTGATTCTATTGTATATTTGAATCTGCTTTACTTTTTCAGGCTCAAAATCTTGTGTGCAAAAGGGGACAAAATATATACATAGGCTCAAATGTTACTGTTAGTTCAATGAATATTTTAACAGACTAACAGCATGGCTTGTTTAATTAATACAGAAAGGTCTAATAATACCATTTAAATTGCTATACAGAAAAAAAAGCTAGAAAAACTTTCCTAATATTTACTTTTTTTGTGGTGTGGGACTCACCCTTCCTGTGTCCTTTTGCATCCTGAGGCTGATGGTCTCAGTCTTCCTACAGAAAGTGGAGTGGAATAGGAAGGGATAGCAACAAGCATGCTGAGGTCTTTGCTGGGCGCAGTAAGATGATAATGATGGGGATTTCTTTCTCTCTGATCTTCCACTTGGGGCTACTTTAGTATGTTTTTTTCTCACAGCCCCTGTTTCCCTCTCAGGGGCTCCCATCTAAAGCCAGAGAGTGGCACAGTTGCCTCCCCCAGTCTCAGCTCCACACCAGGGCTGCTGTTTGCCACCCGCTGACTCCCTGCCTTGGCCAGGACAGTGCCGTACTGAGGATCATAAGAAAAGCTGAAACAGGACACCCCACAGGCACTGCTCCTCTCGGCAACTGCCAAACCAGGTTGAACCCAGCTGCAGCCACAGCGAGCCTGGATGAGCCCTGATGATACCCTGCACTGCCAGGGCAGCAAAAGGTCTGCAGCTTTTTACTAGTCATGGCAAAAATTACCTTTACTGGGCTACAATTGCTTCCTGTCTCTTGAGAGCAGAGATTGTGTCTTCTGTGTTTAGATTATGCCTGACCCATTTTTAGATATTACCACAATCTGGGTAAATAGTAATCTATGGGAAACATGTATGTTCTCCTAAGAAATACCTGCAATGCTGAGGGCAAAGGAGAAGGAAATAAATACTAATTAATTTGGCACCAAAAGAAAGTAGCATATAGCACTCAAAAATATGTGATATGATAAGAAAGCCATAGGATCCCCTCACCAAAGATATTTGGGAGAGAATGTTTTCCATGGGAAGGGCTATAGACTAATACATGTTTCTTTTATTTCTGACTTATGTCATCATCAAAAAGAAAGCACTTTGTTCTTGCTTCCCTTTTCTGAATTGACATTAAGCCTACACTTTGCCTCTTCAAGCCACAAGTTCTAGTAAAGTGACACCACAATAAATCAGGTGCAACACAAGCTGTTGTGCAAAAGTGGTCTGGCTGCACAATTTACATGGGATTGCTATTTGGCGGTAAAAATTTGATTTAGCCTGAAACTATTTTTAGCCAATTCCATGTCATGATAAGCCTTTGAGATTTTAGCCAAATTCTTTCTATTGGTATGCCTGCTTAAGTCTCATGAGAAGACAGAGGCCTTAGCAAAGTTGGAATGAAAAAGAAGTGTAACATTATCTGTTTACATTTCATTTATATTTATTTACTTAATCATATCTTTTGTATTCAGAGTACAACTTCTATTGTATAGTAGGCCGCAGTACATACCCAATTTTTTTCTATGGAAATAAAATGTGTGTGTAAGTCTGTATGCACATACTCAGAAGCTCAGCACTTATATCATTTCAGTTCAATAACACATAAAAGTCTCTGATCACTGAGTATGTAAACAATGAAATGACAAAGATATATAAACTCAGTTAAGTATTAGCAAAATCGTTAACTTAAATGCCCATGTTACTGTACACTTCAAAAGAGAAATGTTATTGGCACCTGTTCTGTAAGTTAGACAGTAGTATTGCAGAAATATAGCTAGGAGGAGACCCATTAACCTTCAGTTAAATGAGGCAGCTTAAACTTGTGGAGTGGAAACATCAGAAATCAAAAATCATGTAAACATAGTAAAACCAACAGCCTGAAATTTACTTGATTAGGTGATGAACCCTTTGGCTGTCAAGACCTCAGAATATTGGTCCTCATTTTAAAGAAAGAGGTAATTCTTTTGTTAAAAGTCAAACATTCTATAACGTAATACTTTTTTATATGTATATTCAGTTTGTAAATAAATATTTTAGACAAGCTGCTCATTTCCATTTGAAACTTGCAGGAGGGCACATGTGTCCCCAGATCCGTGAACTCTTCCAGCTGTATTTGTTGATCCAGTAAAAGATGCTACCTCTTCCAATAGAGCTTATCTTGCTTATGTCCTTAAAGCACCTTGGCTATAATAATACTACCATTAAATTACGATGGATACTTTCACTGTTCCTGTTGGTGTCCTTATTTTTTTCTTTTAAAGAAAAGGGAAGATTGACTAAGGGTAAAGACCTTCTGATCCTGATCTGAGAACTCCAGGCAGCCAATGCGACATACTAACTAGGAAAATACTTTGAGCTGGTTCAAGGGGAATAAGAAACACAGAAGCATACTTGAACCTGTTCCTCATGCTCAGCAAACTGAGGGTGTAGTCTGTGATTAATTTCAGCTAATGCAAATTTATCCCCAGCTATACACCCAATTCCTTCTGTGGTGGGTTAGCCCACCCCATGTATAGAGGAATTATTAGGAGAAAAGGATGTTTCCTTCAGAGCCTGCTGAAGCAGTGGCCCTTTCCAGAGAACTTAGTTCGATAAGTGATAGGAAGGAGACTATGTCTCTGTATTTAGTCATGATGAGGTTTAGCTGAGGAGTGAGAGACTTACTTAGATGCTGGTCCTCACTCCCAGGAATGCTTGTAGATTTTATCCAGTATCTGTTTACTTTACATACCAAAACAATCCTGAAAGCACAGGTACATTCCCCATTTATCAGATGGATTTTTTTTAACCATTGAATAAAAGAAAGATGCTTTTCCTGTGTTCTGGTTTCTCCTCTCAGTGCTTTCTTCTAACAGCATCAACTAGAGCAGGAAATATCTAACTGCTAAGACCATATTATCCACAAAAAAGACATCATCTGAGCTGTTTTCTGATAACTTTTCATGTAGCTATAAATAAGCCTTAATTTTTGGCATTTGCAATTATTCTGTTCACAAAATAAGACTTTGAATTTGATACTTTACAATTCCTGAAGTAAAAGATTTCACCTTGAAGACCTTAAATAGCTCACATCTTAGAAACCACTTTTTTTTTTCTTATGTCTTATAACAGCTGAGCTTGTCCAAGGCAACTCAGCTAACACTTTCAGACATCACAAAAGAACTGGAGGAAATGCCTTTTCTGTACGGGGTCATGAGTTTCCTAACCCACAGGCTCTCTGACTTTCAGACATGGAAGCATCATTTAGAGCAGAGAGTGGCTAATGCAACTCCTTCACTGTGAGTCCTATTTGCATGTGTTACTTCCCCTTCTACTTGTGATTATGTGACATCTTTCTGACAACTGCAGCAAGGGAAACAAATATAAAAGTATTTGTGTATTTTTAGTTGTCTAGAATGCAATGATTGTGCTGTCACTTTTGCTCCTCATTTTGTCTCCCACACCCATCTGTTCTGTTCCTCTGCTGCATCCTCTGCATGCTTCTTTGCCACCTGATTCTCTCACCACCTCTTCCCTTCAGTGAACTGGGAGCAAGGAGGAGAGACTGCCATCTGACCTATGAATTCTCCACAGACTGCTATCAAACGGTACACAGGCCACAACCTAAGGACTGTAGCTTTTTATCTCTTATTCCCCAGGTTATTTCAGAGCTTACTGATTTGAGCTTACAGTTTTTAGCAGAGTTTTAATTTACCTCCAGACAGATAGACTTGCTTTGTAAGTCTGCGGCATTTATGCTGAAAACCTGTTGAATTGTTTATGTCCACTTCACGCATTCATCCATGAACAGCTTCAAAGGAGAAGGGCTCATATCTCAGTTTGATAAGAAATTCCAGACTAGACGAAAGTAATATTGTTAATGTGTTGTGGATTTCTTTCTTCTTCTGTGTTGTCCATGAATTTTAATTGGAGTCCTGAACCAAGGCTATTAAACCAGTTGTAAGAATATCTGACTTTTGGATATCCTTATTCCTTAGATATTAGTCTCAGTCTATTCTGTATTCCCCCAATCCTTATTAGTTTACAGGTGTATATGATCACCTTGAGTATCCAAAACAGCCTGTGTCATAAACGAGTGCTCAGATGAAGAAGAGATTTCTGATCCTTCTGTCCCGTGAGCATGCCAAAACTGCAACCATTGCTATGTCAAACTTGTTTTTCTTTATTGTTGAAGTCAGTTTGAGGTTTTTGTTATTATTTTTGCTGTTCTTGAAGAACGGTTAGTACCGTGGATATAGGCATATACTGTATTTATTGATATATCAGTGTTTTGTTTTCTCTGGCAGATAAATGAATAATCTTTCCAGTGAAATTAAATCTGCCTACAATTATGGTATACATTTTTTTGAAACATTTTTTCCAAAAAAGCTCAGGCATGTTGAAATTTGCTGCTTAACATCTTGGTAAAATTTAAAAGAAGGTTTAGCTCTAGCTAGATAAATTCAGACATCTTTTCAGTCTGTATTCTCATAGTTGTGAGGATTTCAATGCCACCATTAGATTTTCATTGATATGCATTGAGAAACAGAATTTAAAATTTTTGTTTTCATTTTCATCAAAGGAGGTGCAGAAACTGGAAGGACGTCGGCATATGATCAGGTGTTTTGTGAACAAAGTACTGTTCTGTTTGTTTGCAGCTTGACGCATGCTCTTTTTCCTTATCTTTTTCAACTGATAAAAAAAAATATTGACACTACACTCCTTCAGTTTTGAGTTATGTTGGAGTAGCAATATATTGGTGATGTGTACTTGGAAAATAATTGGGGATTTGATGTGACAATCACTCAAACACTGTGAAAAGAGCACATACTTACATATATGTCTCAGACAAAAATTTCTTTAGTAATTTCTAATGATTAGATTTAATGATTTGAGTATTGGAATGACAGCACTGAATATTTCAGGCAAGAAGAGGGGAAAGGAGGGTGGAAAATTACCTTATTCATGCAGAAACAGCAACAGCAGATATTACTGACTCATTTCTCTTTCTGCTGAGAAGCCACATTATATAAGTGAGAAACACTCCTCAAATTGCTGTGCCCATTTAGGTGTGTGCACAAATGCGTGTATGTGTTGCTGCATACACATATACTTATATAAGTTGTTGTAGCAAAAACGTAATTCCAAATAGGTCTGCCCATTTCTTCCCATATTATCTGCGTTTCCGATAGAAGCCCCTCAGAATATTTTTGTGTGGCTAATTTGGAAGACTGGTTTTCTCTTTCACAGTGAGTTATCTTTGCAGTGTGCTATATGCTAACCTTTCCCTCCTGAGGCCTGATGTTACTGTTTGGCATAGATAAGGGAAAAATGCATTGTATTAATCCTGCAGAAACATCTGCACCAGAAGCACTTTCATGATAGGTGAGGGTGTACAACAGCTTCTTCAAAATAGTACCACTAATTTGGTTTCTATTGCAGAAAGGTCTTTCTTGAATCTAGAGAACTCTGTTTTGTAAATTGAGCTAGCATATGATTGTTCTGCCTTGGCTTTGCTCTCTCTTGATTTTCTTTTTTTTTTTTTCCCCAAAGAAAATAAGCAAATTCATCTTGCTATCACTATTCATCCATTACACTACATGTTTACCTCTTCCATCTTACTAAAATGGAAGTATTATTTTCCTGATGTGTAAGCACAGGACTGTGTCCTTAAAAAAATAACAATAATTTAAAAAAAAAAAACCAAAAGGATACAGTGTTAATTTGATACACTGAAAGGACAATAGGAACAATAAAAGAGTTACAGAGTTTAAGCTGAAATGATGAGTTTCTCCTTTACTCTTGTGTCTCTTTGCAGATAATAGGTTTTTAAGAACTGCAGTTTTTCAGTTATAGTTCCTAGCAAATTTGTCCAGCAGGCCAAAATGTTCAAGGCTACACTTAGCTGGAGTAAATATATCAAAGAAAAAGCAATACACTTTAAAAAGATGTATTATGTGTGGTATTTAACAGGAAAATGGTGTGCCTTTAAAAAGACATTCCAAGTTCTACCTACAACTTTTTATGTGAGTGTATTTGCAAGTGAGCCAACAGGCTGAAAGTCCAAAGCACCTGAGTTTATTGACGGAGTTCATTTATCATGGGGACAACATGATTAGATTCAGAACTGACCACGCCATTTCATAGATTTCCATAAGACTGTGCAATGCACAAATTACTAGCCAAATGTACAGCAGAATGGCAGGTGGCTCTACCCACTTCAGCAAAATTAGGGGTTGCGTTGGAATATCTTTGAAAATTTGTTCATGTGGTTTTAAGGGAATGTGTTTACTTGTTTGTTTTTGCAATCAGTTGAAGCTGTGAGAAAGAAAAAAATATGTGGAATATTTTTGCCCACATTTCAGGTCCGTATTTTAGCAAAAGATAAGAATATGTGTATGTTTGCTTCACTGTATTTAATGTTTTAGCCCAGCTCTGGTTCAGCTGGCCTTGGGGAATAAGAAATAGGATCTGCTTTTGACAGAATAAGATTAGTGTGTTCTTTTGTAGTGCTCTGTGCGCTTGCATATTTAAACTTGAAGCCTAAGTGATTGACAAAGTGAAAGGAATCTAAGATCCAGTTACAAAAGGAAATATTTAAAACAGAAATTATTAGCACATGGCAGTTTTTAAAATATGCTTTGGAAACTAGAAGAAAAATATCCAATTCCTTTGGTTATCATTCACTCACATTTTTCCCAGCAACTTGGCAACACAGATTATTTGCTTATTTAGTAGTGGTAGTCTTTGAAATTNTTTCATATGAATTCAGTGTCTCCTTTTAAGATCATTATGGTGAAGTTTGCCAGAGGATTCTTGTAATTAAGGAATGCACTTCTCCTAGGCACTAGAGTTAACAATTTATTGTTCTACTTAAAGCAGTTTTCGTGAGTATTTATAGCCTCACAGAGTGGACAAAGACAGTTTTACTTCTAGTCATTCCTCTTAAAGTTGATTTGGGAAGTCAGGATTATGACCCATGCCAAGGGAGAACCCTCAAATATGTATTAAACAGAATTTTGCATTGGATCTGAAGGCACAAGTGTCATAGAAGAAGTTGCTGTAAAAGAGTTAGGCTACTGGGGAGAATGGGACATCAATTATAAAGAGACAATTGCTTTCTGCTTGTAATACATATGTACATTTGTGTGATATAAGGTACACTTTCATATATGTGTGTGAGTATATATACAATCTCACTGGAAAAATAAATTCTGTGGGGAATGTTTCAGGGGCATATAAAGGCCATGTAAAGATGAGTTTTGAATAAATCCAAACCTGCTTCAGTTATGCTATCAGCAGAGTGCTTGGGCAGAGAGCCAGAGGTCACTGTTATCCGCCAGGACTGGAACCACATAGTGAAGAGAGAGCTCGTCTAATGCAGAAGGTTCCTCCTTACCCTTCCCAGGACAATGCAAATATGTCTGACCTAAAAGTAGCCTTCATTTTACTTTATCTAAAGCATTATACCAGAGGAAACTTTGCTTACTGTACCTGCTCACTTTAGAAACCTATCAGACAATATATCACCACAACTTAAACTCCAGGTTAAGAGGTCATCCTTTGGATTGCGCCTGAAGTGTAAAAGGCTTTCTTTCTAAAGGAATAGGGATATGAAGAAAGAAAGATGGCTGAAGCATGTGACACTGATACAGCTGTGTAATATATGCATCTAGAATCCCAAATGCGGAAAATCTACATGGCAGGAAACTACAGCAAGTTGCAAATAGCAGCAATTTTCTGCTTCACTATACACTTAAAGTAGACTGGAGATAGTTGGTTCAGGTCTTTTTGTTAAGGTAATGAATGCCATCATAAAATGTACAGTAAAATGGGATAACCTGATTTGTACAGCCAGCCTGTATATAAGATTCAGGAATGGCTGCATATCAGGGGTCGTGTTTTCTCTGTTTGTATTTTTTGCCCAGTTCCTCATGGAATTGAGACTTCTGTGATCCTACACTGAGTGCTTATATTTATGTGGGTCTTTCTAGAAGGTTTTAAACCAGTTAGCCAGATTCACCCACTTTTTTTGCGGGGGATAGATGTGTCATAGATAGCTCACTTCTACCAATAGTGTAGATATTGACAGCTAGCATAGTGGAGAAAGTCTATTGGTGCCCATATTAAGGAAAAGGTAAGGTGTGAATTCAACCCTGATTAGATGTAAGCTTGAGAGAGATATTATAACTGCATCTAAGTGAGCTAAAACTTCATTTGGCATTTGCTTCTTGTTAGACAAAACCAAACCATATTAAGGAAAAGATAAGGTGTGAATTCAACCCTGATTAGATTTAAGCTTGAGAGAGATATTATAACTGCATCTAAGTGAGCTAAAACTTCATTTGGCATTTGCTTCTCATTAGACAAAACCAAACCCCACTCCAACACAGATATCCATAGGAAACCCCCTCTATTCTTCTGATCACAGAACAACTTCTATTACACTTCTCCTTGATAAAGTTGCAGTACTCTAAGGAGTAAATCAGTTTCACTGCCTTCCATTCTTGCAAAAATAGGATCTGAAATGTAAAATTTTTCCATCATGCAGCAGAGAGAGGAGTAGAAATTACATCTCTCATAATGCAGATTAGCAACATGCCTATTAGACTGAGTTGGCAGCAGTGCCTTAGGTCTTTATAGGAATCCCAGGTAGGATTAAAATAAGAGTTTAAGCTGTCAGGTTTGCCTAACTATATGCTAGCTATATGCAATGAGCATATGCCTGAGGCATGGTCACAGGAGTAAGGTGGCTGAATAGGTAGACTGTTAGCCTTTCTCCTTGTATCTGAACTTGGAGGATGACGTCCTTGTGTGGCAGACCAAAGCCATTTCTCAATGATGTCTGTCTTCTAGGCATGACAATTCCCAGAGCCCCTGGGTCTTAGGGGTGGCATTAGGACAAAACAATGCTGCAACAGTCCTTCTCCAGTCAAACCAATGTTGGATTTATCTCCAGAGATTGAAAGAGAATTTGTTCATGTTTTTTGCCTTTTTTCCACTTTGTGCTGTGAATTCTAAACAGAAACATGAGCAGAGAGTACCTTACTCTTTAGTTTCTCACTACAGTTTCACACTTGTAGGATGCTATGACAAGTTTGTACTTTGGCATGAAAGTGTCAGGATCACAAAATTTACTATAAATATCTAGTAAATATATTTGGTAAAAACTGTTTGCTGTAAATGCACAAAGGGAAAAAAATGAGAGAAAGTCTTCTGTGATTTTTCAGAGTTTATTTTCCCTGCTATTTTCACAGACATGCATTTGAAAGTTCAAACTGCCACTGAATGTAGCCAAACTGTCAATGCATGTATCTAACATTACACAGCTCAAACTTGATACTCTAGGGTAACTTGGGGCTCTAATTATATACTGACCTAAATTTTTCAAAAGTGATTTTAGATGTTTCTCTTGGGATGCACAATTTGAGGCTGTTTAAAGAGACCAAATCTTTATAGGTTCAAAATGCTTTTCGTATGTAATTATCTGGACCTTTTTAAGAAAAGAAAAATTAGGAGGATGAAGGACTTACTCAGGCCTGGCATTCTGAAATTTGT
>WAAD01003082.1:0-56407 GCA_013389945.1 Fregata magnificens
ACCTGTAAGGTTTCTACTTAGAGCTCGTGTCTTACCAAAATTTGGCACCTAAGATCTCCCTTGGAAGAGTTCCTGCTTTTTTTTTAATTGTTTAGGAAGCAGGCACAGATACAGGAAATTTGTGTCATTACATGTCTATGATTTGAGTGGGTTCCCTTCAGGCAGGGGATTGTTTCTCCTTCCATGTTTGCGCAATACCAAGCTCAGCTGAATCTTTTTGCAGTGGCTTGGGACACCACTGTAATGTAATATTCAATCTTAATATCTGTAATGGTCCTGAAATTCAGGATGAGAACCTTACCTGGCTGTGGGCCCACTGCTTAGGTAGCCATCTCCTTTGCATCTGTGTTTTTTTGCTCTGGGTGCCAGTAAGCAATGTTGTCAAGTGCAAGGATTGTGGTTGGTGCTGCTCAGGAAGAAGACATCTGAAGATGAGCTTTTGTTGCATTACTTTGTTCAGACAAGAAGTTGTCATATATCAAACTATCAAAAGCTTTGTGGCTTTAGTATGGAGGTGCCTGACTCATAGGTTTTAATGTCTATAGGACTGGATGCAAATTACATCCAGCCTGTTCTTCCACTTCTTCCACCTCCGTGTGTGATACCTATTTAGGAAGCCTCAATACTAACCATTACCTATGCATCCTGCTAGGTCTAAGCAATTGGTAGTCTTGTCTACCAATATATCTGTTTACTGGAAGAGTGATAGGAGTTTATTAGCTTTTTGGGCAGTAAACATAGGAGTGCCGAGAATCATACCACTTAAAATTAGTACTACATGTCTCTCTGAAACAGTCTTGGAGCTTTAAAATCAAGTTCTGGAAGACAGCTTTTTCTTTCTTCAGTTTGTGTAAAGTTTCATTATATATTCTGCTTTTATGTTTCATGTTGTTATCGCAACAAGTAGTTTCTTGGCTGAAAAATAATTTATTCCGGGTAGTAAATGTTTCATTATAGTGAACAATAGTGAGGTTTCTTTCAACATGAGGTATAATGGAGATAACACTGCCAAGAGAAGTTAAATNTTTAATAAAAGGCACCTTTATGCCTCATCATTGCACACACATTTGCTTCTAGCAACTGTAACATGCATTTGCACTTCCTAATCCAAAAAAAAAAAAAGAGAGATTATTTGAAGTCCATGAAAGCAAGAAAACTTTTAAGTGCCCTTAAAATAATATGAAGATTAAGGGGTCTATTTAGAAACTCTGGTCATGGAGAGACTTTGTTCTCTTCAACATTTCTCAAGAACACACTCTGGTAATCTGTTTTGTCTGATTAATATCAGATTCAGAGCCTCTTCATGATTTATTTTCATAGAAACAGATGTTATCATTTGTGGTGGAATGGAGACATATTCTGGGCATTATGTAACCTGCTTTGGCATTAACTTATGCTACATGTTTTTCTTTCATTCTGCCACAACATTGTAATTGTACCCAAATGGTTCTCAACACGTTTCCATAGATACTTAGTGTGTTCAGACTTTGTGTAATATATGCCTTGGTCTCACAGATAGCTCTTGTTTTCAAACTCTGAGATCTTCTACACCTGTAGTCTTCAAACTGTAATTGGTACTGATTGTAACACTGCAGTTTTGTGCACCTATTTCAGTGCTGTCCACCAGCTCTGCTTTTGTAGCCTGTGATGAGTTATGCAAAATCTTGCTTGCCACTGAAATGTTAATATAGCGCTATGGGCTCAGTTAGCGTGAACCCTTTCCACATCTGCAGGAGTGTCAGGAGGAGAGGTGGAGGGTTGAAGGCGACAGCTCCAGCCCAGGCAAGGGAAAGAACAGACAATTTGGGAAAACCATGAGCATGAAGGACCCATTAAGAAACAGCTAGATGCTGGAGCCTCCCTAAAGATAGTTTGGGCTGATGTGGCACTTCTGTGCTTGCGTTACAGTTTAAGGTTCTCCTTCTGGAGCTGCTGCTCTGCTTGGGCCCTGTCAATTATTCTCAAGTGGTTTTAGTTAGCTTGATCTGAACCAGGAGACTTGTCATGGCACTTGTAGCCAACTAATTTGAACATGTTTTAAGTCACTGGGGGCAGAGATGTACCTGATACATTCTTCAGTGCTACCGCACTGTATTTCTGCCTCCTGAGATGGAAAGGAAGGACTTGACTGACATCATGAACAGCTCCAAAGTATGCCCTGTACACAACAACTCTTTGACCTGTCTGTGGAGGGCTTTTCCTCTTCCACAGACTTAATTTCTTGCTGTGTTTCTTTTAAAGCCTACTGGTTCAATGACCAACCTCTGCTGGCAGGGAACGCAAAGGAGTCTGATTTCTTTTGAAGTGAAGACAATTGTTACTTCAAAAGCGGGTCAGCGGATGGGCTTGGACTGGAAAACAACATTTCATTTGGATGTTTTGAGAGGCTTAAAAACCTCTGGGTCACAGCCGCAACCTGTGTAGGAAGTGGTATGCTGTGTAAGCCAGACTGAGCACCCCAAAATGTACAAGAGAACATCCTCTGTCTTTTGCTAAAGGTCTTTTACAAGCCCTGCTGAGATGAATATAGGAGCCTATGTTGGGACTAAGCTAGGGCAGTGCTACACAGAAGCACAGGGGCCCCAACCACTCACTGGAATTGGTGGAGCAAATCTGTGTCAACCATTCCCACTCATTAACTGTAATTTTTGGCAGTGGAGAAGTATAGGAAGCAAGAAATGATTGCCTAGTAGTCCCATCTTCTCAATTTGACATACAAAATTTCTAGTATGCAGGCCTTGCACAAGTGGAACAGATTACATCTTCATGGCCTTCACATTTCCTACCAAGTATTGCTTGTGATATTTTCCCCAGACTTTTAAAAAAGAAAAAGAGAGAGAGAAGAGAGAAGATTCCTCTTAAATTTTATGTTTGTGTAGTTTTGTTATCTTCCTTAAGTATGGTCATTTTGAATAATTCCATATTACGCCAAACAGTTAAAAGCTATTCATAAGAAGGAAACAATTATTTTTGTAATGTTTAAGTACAGACAGTTTGAAACCTTCAGCCTTTTGTGGATAAAAAATGATGTCTACATGGCCAGAAAAGCAAAGTTATGGGCATGATCTTTATCAGCTCATGCTGCAAAGGAGACCAGAAGAGGGAAAAGCATGGTTAATAGGAAAAGAAAATGTAATTTCTGAATTTCTGTGTTTCTGAATTTAAAATTGAAATTTAAAGAAAAAATCATCAACATTTTTTATTTTGTTTAGTTTTTGCTGTTAACCAAAGCCAATCTCAAATTTGGCACAAACCTGCAAGCTATTCTGCTTCAAAACAGAGCATAGGCCAAATCTATGCAGTAGGTAGACTAATACAAATTTTTAATAGCAATTAAAGTCATTTTCTCTATGTTCATACACTTGGAAGGGTGTTGCAGACTTTCCCTTGTATGTTCAAAAGTGGATATGCTGGGATAATCGCATTTCATTGTTGAGAAAGAACATCAGCCTCTAGAGGAGTTTGACTCCTGCCAGGGCCACATTTGCTGTTGGCTAACAGTGTTGATGTTGATGCAGCTGCGCCGGACAACTTTTTAGCCATCCATCTTTAGATTTCAGTCAATGTCTACCTGTAAAGATATGCTCAGAAAAGTGAAAGCACTGGCAAGTTCTGCTTCCGATTGTGGCAGAGAGGAGTGTGAAGATTTATGTGACTATGGGTTTAAACCACAGCTGACGGATACATTCTTTGCATGCAAATGTGTTGATAAAGATTAGGTTGTGCGCAGGAGGCTGGACATTTTTAATATGTGAGCCCAAAACAACTTATTACAGTAGCTGGGCATAGCTGTCTGAAATTACTCGTTCATCATGGTGATTTAACTGGAGAGTACCAACAGTATCTATTTTTTTTGCAGAATGGCAGTAGTTCATGACAGCATATGGATTTGGAAGACTTTTGTCTAGCTCTCCAGGTTTGAAAGATAAGAATTAGTATCTCTGACCTCTTCCTGTGGTTCATCATAGTTTGCAGCTTTGGCTTCTTGTAGCATCAACCTTAAGTTTGTTGTAGGTACTAAAACGTATCTTCAGGCTTGTGATAAGTGAGGGCAGGTAGAACTAGAGTTGTGGGGTGTTAGCTTCTGGCCTAAATATCCATGTCAGGGGTTCCTGCGACTGTGGGAAGGGGCTGGACCACTAACTGAGATGCTGCCTCCCAGTCCTGTGTTCCTGCCAGAATTCTTTGAGCCCTTTGACAAAATATTCCAGGAGGTCATATGATGCTTACTTAAACTTGCTGAAAGCTTTTGTTGAAGAGTCCCTTGCAAGCAGTGCCTGAAACCCTGTGCTGAGACTGCGGAGGACTGTCATCGACCACACAGTAGTGATGGAGTCAGGACAAAGCAAGAATAAATGGCAAGGTCCCAGAGAAATACACCAAGGCATCTGTGTTTGAAACATTAATTTATCAGCTGGGTAATTACAAAAGGAAAGATAGCAAAATCCGCAGATCATTTTAGGATATTAAAGACCAGAGACAGGAAGACCTTTGAGAAGCACCTACCAGGTAAATGGACAGACAGGACCCTGCCAGGAAAAATCATGCTGACTGTTGGATGAGTAAAGAGTACCCACATGGCTGCATTTTGTTGATGTTCTGTAAGAGTGCATAGAGTGGGGTCTCCATTACCTAAATGCCTGCAGGTGCGAGGAGGTGGTCCCTGGGATCTGGTATTGATTCCAGTCCTGTGTGTTGAACTGTTAGCATCCTTCAATCCTGGCCATTACCATGAAGAGTTCAGCTGAAACGTCTGTTTAAATGTTATGTTTGCTCTGAAGTTGAAAACTGTACTGAAACATTTGAAAACAACAGCAAACACATAATGATGCACATATGCCCACCCATGGATATACTGTGTTTAATTCAGGTTTTCTATCACAGCAGGCCAATGCAGTGTACATCATTAGAGACATGGAAGGGGCCCCTTCTGAAGACCAGCTGGAAGAATAATGTCCATGAGGACACATTGAGGCAAAACTGCTCAAACCCCTGAACTTCAAATAAAATTTAAATCAACATTCTTGTATGCCACACCTTACAAACACAAAGGAAAGCTTAAATTTTAAGACAACCTTTCTTTTATAAGTGTGGCATTCCTAACTCGCTGTGTTATATAACTTCAGCAATTTACTGGTACAATATACCAGCAAGAATAAACATTTAGTAGGTGATATAAAACTTGGATGACAAAATCCCGCCTCTGCAGAAGTCAATGGCAACATTGTACCTGTATCAACAGGGTCACTTGGCGTGTTTGTACTGGGTAGAGGTATGACAGTTGTCTCGAGGTGAGCTAACCTGTGTGTTCAGAAGAGTAGGCTGAACACGTTAAAGGAATGCTCCTAAAGGACTGACGTGTTTATAGTGCATCTAGTATCTGAACCGCTCCATCTGAAGTGAGTATCGTGCCATACTCTGCAGAGAATACTTGCAGTGACCACTCACTGGCTGCAATAAGACAAATCTGAGCTCAGAGCTGTGCTAGAGGACATAGAGCAACCCTGGCTGAGGAGGTTTAGAAAGTATTTTTCCATGCGGACAGTAATTTTCCATCCACTACTGGCCCTTGTTAGAAGAGAGCTGATCAAGTGGAATACCGGGCCAAATTGTTCTCATGTGTCTGATGAAAGGGGCTCTGCCCCGGGGCCCTGGTGCTTGTACAGGAGGTCTTGCATTCCTAGATTCACTGAATCACAGAATGCTTTGGGTTAGAAGGGACCTTTAAAGATCACCTACTCCAACCCCCCCTGCCATGGGTAGAGACATCTTTTGCTAGATCAGGTTGCTCAAAGCCCCATCCAACCTGACCTTGAACACTTCCAATGATGGGGCATCCACAGCTTCTCTGGGCAGCCTGTTCCAGTGTCTCACCATCCTCGTCATAAAAAAAATTCTTCCTTATGTCCTGTCTAAATCTACCCTCTCTCAGTTTAAAACCTCTGCTCCTTGTCCTGTCACTGCAAGCCTTGGTAAAAAGTCTCTCTCCATCTTTGTCATAAGCCCCTTTATATATTGAAAAGCCTCAATAAGGTGTCACCAGAGCCTTCTCTTCTCCAGGCTGAACAACTTCATTTATCCCAGCAGAGCCATTTGGCCTTGTGTTGCTCGATATCCACCCTTCCTGCCACAGAGTATATAGTTGTGGCAGTTGCTAAGCGTGTGGGAGATGAGGAAATGCTAAAATAGCAATGCTTTTCAAGCAAGAGAAGTTAAATAAAAAATTGTAGTACTTATAGCATAGTACGGGTCTATGTCCTATTTTTAGCCTGATCATGCTTCTATACTGCTACTCATTGTACATGCATTTGAACATCACCCAGTTTCACCATTAAATTAAAAAGGATGAAGAGCAACAGCCACATGTGGAGGGATTTGGAGTTACAGATTGCATGGCTAACAAACCCTTCAGATCTGTGGTGCGGTGGTTTGTACTACGTTATGGCACACTTGGTTTCAAAGCAATTCATACTCGTTAGCAGGAAAAGTTAAATGTTGGCTTCGGCCTGAGTGTGAAGGGAATGGGTAATATCAGCAGCTAATATGTAAATTACTTTCCCTTCTTAGACTATCATGTTCTACACTTGGCTCTTATTAATCCTTTTCAGGCTTTATCAAAATAGAAATCAGAGACATAATTGTCATTTCTCCATTTATAAACTAGATGTTAGGAAAGGACAATGAAGAAATTCTGGGAGGTAAAACATGATCTGATACATCCTTGTTGTGCTATCCAACACGCTATTGTTCAGGATTTAGGCTAAATACATGAATAAAAGTCAATTAAGTTACTAACTCCTGTAACACCAGTGAAGGCATGACAAGGATGAATTAGGCATGGCATGACTATCAGTAACTCCAAAGTTAACAACATTGGCAAGGGCTTGGATGTTTCCACTTCGTTACAAATCTATTCACATTACTACTGAAAGTGATGTATTTTAAAATAATATACTTCAAAGAACATAATATAGCCGCCACCACCCCCTACCCCCTCATCAGGATCCCATTCTGCCAGTTAAAGTGCTGTCACAGGAGACTGTCTCTGGTGACAGTGACAGTGCCAGCGCTGACAGCCATCTCGGTGCTCACACAGCAAAAGGCCTTCAGACAGCTTAGAAAAGTGTCAGAATAGCAGCTTCCCATTTTCAGGACCTCCTGAAATATTGTGGCTGTTTTGAAATGAATTTCTTTCAAAAACACAACAGAAGAAAGAAATTTACATAAATGCCAAGAAAGCACATGAGTATGTGTATGTCATGAAACTAAACCCTTGAATTTTAGCTAGAATTAATTGAGCAATCACCTGTTCCTTTTTCCTCTTGCTCTCAAGAAAAAGTTAAAAAGTAAAAAAATAGCAAACTATCATGACCTTTAAAACTAGAGAGGTTTAGTGGCTGTATCTAAATGAACAACATGCACATCAGTGTTTCAGGTGGGTCAGTCTTCAAATTGACAAAGAAATTACACTCCAACATAAAAGGTTCAGAGTAACTAAACAGAAATTAGGTATGTAACGGACAGTGCTATGGCTAGAATGGAGATACTGCAGAAATATTTAAAAGAAATGACAGTGTCCTTTACCAGTAGAGCAGTTGGGACCGCGTTTTTCCACATGACATGTCCTTGGAATTCTAGGTTTAGTGATGACTAGTGGAAATTCCTTTCCGTTATAGATTTTTGGCTCCTTTGTCCAAATATCACATGCAGCACTATATGAAGTTTGTCCCTGTTGGAAAGAGGGAACAAGAGGAAGCTATCTGAGGATGCATCAGAGGTGGGGGTGTGATGGAGGATGTTCAGGAGCCATGCCAAGCAGGTGTCCTGTGCCCAAGCCTGTCCTCCGTTCCCCCCTCACCCTGAAAGCCTGCAACTCTTTTCACCTGGTACAGACAGCAGCCCCCTCTCCTTCATGGGGTCAGGCCGATGGCTCAGAGCATGGAGGGAGGGAAAGGAGACTGTGTGAAGCTCCTGCTTACCCTGCTTAGCCAGGTCTAACATCCACATGTCCTCTGAGCCTTAAAAGAGTGTCTTGGGAACTTAGACCTGGTTCTGAGACAGGGGGAAGTGGCCTCCTGACAGTCTGCATCGCCTTTTCCCGGTGTAACTTGAGAGTACCTGAGGACCTTCCAAAGGCACTGTACTCCTGTTACAAATCAAACCAGATCTTATCAGAGGCACCCCAGTCTGTGCATTTTTTTTTATATACATCCTGTAAATGTCTTTTTTTTCCAGAAATGAGAAGAAATATATAAGCAGATACTGGAAAGAAGTGGAAGTTGGAGACTTTGTGCAACTTCGCTGTAATGAAATTATACCTGCTGACATATTGCTGCTCTCCTCAAGTGATCCCGATGGGCTGTGCCATATAGAAACAGCTAACCTGGATGGTGAAACTAACTTAAAACAAAGACAGGTGGTGAGGAGGTTCTTAGAGCTGGTAAGTCACCATTCCTAACTCTCATTTAAGATAAGAATTTGTTTCGGGTAAGTAAACTGTTCACCAATCCACTCCACACCAGCTAAATCTGCTTGTTCTAGTAGTGCTAATGAATTACTGTTATGGTTGTCATTAAAATACTAGCACTTGCCAACAGCTGACCTCATCATAGTATCAGAAGTTTTACCATAATTTTTCCCTGTTTTTGAATAGGAATTATTTGGGGCAATTGTGTGTGGTTGGAAAATGTTAGGGGTTTTTAATGGCTTCTATTGTAGCTTGATTTTTGAAAACACAATTTAACTGCCCAGTGAGAAGATATTTAAATATAAACAACTACTTTTCCTGCCTGCAAACCAGATCAGTTTCAATTAGGAATTTTGCCTGAAACTCCCTGTTGCAGAATATCCCTCCAGCACTTGCAGCATTAAAGCTTGTAAGATTTAAAGGGACAGCATGCATGCATTCTGGAGGTGTCTGTGCTGAAAAACTGTTTTACTGCTTTCTCACTGTGCTTATCTCTCCCCAACAGCACTATTTTGAAACAAAACAAAATCCAGATCAGTTACTGTCAGCAGAATTAGAGGAAATTACCTGAAGTTTTGCTTGCTTTAATAATCTTGTTGAAATAGTATTTATTGTATGCCCTCCTCTCCCATCCCTCTTGCCAGCTAACCACAGTTTCCTGTATTTTGTCAGGAAAAAAATAAATTATTTTCTAGAACTCAGCTACATCTTTTTTCCTAGTAGCTCTTCTCATTTGAGAGATTTTGCAAACAATGGGAGCTGCTGCCCTTACCACTGTCATCAAAGGTAACTACAGAAGCTTATAGTAGTACTGAGGTAGATCAGCATTAATGAAGTTACAATCCAGCTGATAGGATAAAAATCAATGTGCCTTCCAAATAATTCTTTATGGTAGATAGAGCCTTTCTCTGAATAGCACGTAAAAATGTGAGATAAAGACTCGTTTAATCATCAGTCATTTCCACATAGAATTTAGACATGACATGGCACCTACCGCCATGGCAAGAAGTTTAATCAGCTACAGGCCAAATGTTTCAAAAACTCTGGTTGTTTCAAAGAAGCTAGTTGAATTGCTTCTCAAACATCCCATCCTGTTCCCACCGAGAGGAAATTTCTCCCAGTGGGTAGAGCTCCAGGGAGGTACTCAGATGATGTGTCCCAGTCCTCTGCCAGCGTAGACTTCCTACATGACCTCAGGCATGTTATGTAGGACAAAAACTATAGATTGCATATAGGCTACTGAATACAGGGATGCTTTTGTGTTTGTGGGTACAGCTGTAAGCTAAGGGCACATCCCAGCTCTATCTCAAAGGAAGGCCCGGGAAGGCACCAGTTCCTCTGGTGCAGAGGTTGGATTTCTGTGATCCAAGACCATCTTACACACAGCAGGAAGTGTCGGTAAACACAGTGAAAGGAATTGATGTGTCCAAGAACAGATCATCACAAGACTGGCTTTCAAGAGCCTTGCTGCCCACCGGAGTCCCTTATACTATGTCAGGACCCCTGGCTTCCTGGCGGCAGAGTCGCAGTTCAGCACTAGCAGTGTGATTCCTGGAAGCTGGCAGACTGAGACGGGACCTGCTGACCCTACAGACTGCCCTGCTCCTGGGAGCTGTGACGCCTAGATGTATGTGTGCCTGAGCCATCAGTTGTGGAGTCACTCTTCTGTCTTTAACCAGTGAACACATGCATGCATTAATACAGCAGGAAAACCGGAGGGAGTACCCCTGCAATCTCGTGTTTGGCATACTGCCTGAGGTTTAAATTGCTGATCGAAACCAGGCAGCTAAAGACTTCAAGTCTGGGTTTTGTACAATTTGGCAAGACCTGTAACCTTTAGAGTGTTGTCTGGAAGTGAGTGGCAGTGCCATTTCCTCCTCAAACAGGTTATCAGAGACTGAATTGGGCCCCGTTAGGGAAGAAGGCTGAGGAAACAGTGCCTACCTAGGGAAGCAAAGCTAGGTTTATGTGCCAGGCAGCTCAACACAGCAGGGTATACGTGACATGGCTTGCTCAGCATACCCTGCTTTACTGAGGAAATCAGTTATCATATAGTTACTTACACTTTGTAGACACCTAATGCACTTTGCATTTCCAGCCCATCCTCCTTCCGTATCTTAGTTCACTGTATTATAAGATGATTATGGAACTTTTCTATCATCTCAGAAGTGTGCTCCAAAATATAAGGATAAATAATTTTTAAAAATAAATTTTAGATCACAAGATGCCTAGCTACAATAGCAGTGAGGTCCATAATAAATTGTCAGGGGTTAAACTGGGGTCAATGACAGAAATCTCATTCATTCCAATGAAAACAGGACTGGGCCCCAAGAATTCAAGTATTGAAAGAGAGCTTGTAAGAAGACCACATGTGACTACCTCCTCTCTCAAAATAGCTGAGAAAGCAGGAAATATCCAAGCCTGGGTTCCTGTGTCAACTAAGTTGCAGGCAAAGTGCACACCTGCAAGTACCAAGTCCTCAGCAGCGGCAACATCACAGAGCCTCTCTGTAATAGCATCTGATAAGTTATCCAGCAGAATACTTGCCATCCTCATTAAAGTCCTGACGAAAACCTGTCTGAGCATGCTCTCAATTTGTGCAGGAGCATTAGCTTACTCATCCCATACTGGTAGGGATAGGCTCTTACTGGTTCTTGAAGGTGTTGCCCTGCTGAGAGACACTCAGCAGTGGGATAGAGGCAGCTGCTTGGGAAATGTGGGATGAATAGTAGGCCCACAGCCAAGTAGCATGGAATAGCAAGGTGATGGCCGTTTTTTGGAGTGAAGTTCAGTTCCTACCTGGGTATGTCTTAAGTTGCTACAACTGGAGAGAGCTTATTGTTAGATCGTATAAAATACTTTGGAAGACCAAAATATTCTTGTACCAAATGCCGACCATCCTTTCACCAAACCTCAGAGAAGTTCATTCCCAAATCTCTTATAGGACCTGCATCCCAACCATGTTCATGCATTGGGCAAGAATGTTTTTACATTTTTATATTACTGTTGTACTCAGCAGAACAACTCTTAATTATGTTTATACCTCTTTGGTTCTGTGTCATTCTGCAGCCCTGTTATCCAAGCAGGAAAACAAACAAATAGATTATGTAGTCCTGACCGTGTCTTTCCCACACTGCTAAACTCTTCCCCCACCCCCCTACTGAATGACATGCCCAGTCATGTGGTTTATCATAGGACAAGAAACACAGATTTGTTGGAAGCTGCTTCTTAAAATATCAGCTGTCCATAGCTGTCCTTGAATAATGTCTCTGTAGCAGTATCACAAGCATTTAAAAGAAGCTGTGTTACAAAGCTTGGCCTTTCTGTGTTTCTTATATGAACTAACTGATAGTTTCCAAGCACGTGCCTGTGAGGCGGGTCGATGGAGGATAGCTATTTCTATATCCGTCACTCTGCTGGGCATGGGAAAGGAGTGGGGGTGGGGGTGGGGGTAGGAACAGTTGTTTTACACCACTTTTATGCTTTCCTTATTCTGTCCCTGCCCTGTGCCCATCCATGCAATTTACAGTCCCACAGGTCTGAGCTGAGCTGCTTGCCATAGAGAGCCTGGTTGCCAATTTGGAGTCACTGAAGTGGGGTGCATGCTGGGCAGTCTTCTTGCAACCACAGCACTCTCTCCAAATGCCCTCTGCAGAGGCCAGCTAGCCCAGCGCTGTTACGTTGGGTACAGCCGTCCTCTGGTAGGGCAGCCATTCTGCCAGCACCCTCTGAAGGATCTTTGTGTGTCTCTCTTCAGCATGAACAGCATATAAGGTCCATAGTCTCAGAGAGTAAAAGGTCTTACAGTTTCCCCCTTCCAAACCTTTGTTCAGAAAAGGACCATTCTGATCTCTTTTTAGCCCAACTCTTGAAGCAGCAATAAGCAATTATAGAAGCTGTTCTGTATCCTTGTCTCCAGTGCTTTGCAGGCATTATTTTACTCTAAACATATGCTCAGAAGATCCAAGATCGGCATTTGTGGGCATGGATTGGACCTCTCTGCTTGTGAATTCCAAGAAACTGCTTTCCTTTATAGTGCAAGTGACCAGAAATTTTGCTTATTTTAGTGCTGCTTTGATTTGTCTGAGTAATTTATAGTAGACTGGGAACATAGTGCTTCTTAGCTTTGCATGTTTGTTAACGAATGTGATCTGTCTGACACAAACCTGTACTTTCTGTACTTGATTCCGCACCCTATCGATACACAAGCTGTGAGAAGAGTCACTGATATATTCCTCTGTGGCTTGTATGTCTGAAGATACCAGTTTGAATGTATACCTTGTTGTACACTCAAAATAGTCAAGAAAAAAGAAAATCACTCAATGAGTTGGTTAAAAAAGAAAAAAGGAAACAGGAGATTTTTCAATGCCCTTGACATTTTTTCCTCCAAGACTTTAAATACTGTGGTCTTCTTATCCAGCTACTACAGCAACAGGATGTGCTAGAAATGTTTAAAATAGTCAGAAATGTACTTCTGCATGCTTTGTCTTTAAAGCCAAAAGGATAGTGGACTGTCTTCACATTGAAACACGGATCAGATCTATGTGTGCAGTATGACATGCTGGAGAGTGCAGCTAGGTGAAAGCACTGTGCTAAATCCCATTGTGAGTGATCTAACAGTGTTAGCAGTGACTGGTAAGCATCTCTTGGAAAAAACAAGTGTTTCTTGGTATTCCACCAGTTTCCTTCTAATTTCTAACCCACCCTCGCTGCTGCCTAGTCACAGCAGCCATTTCTGGTGCACTGGATCTAGTAGGAGACACAGGAGGCAGGAGGAATCAATGTGTTTTCTGTGCTACTCTGCAGGCTGCTGTGCCACCACACCCTCCGCAGTTGCTTATGGAATGTTTTCCGTTCATCTGAGACGTCGTGTCAGCCGCTCTTCAGAGCGGATAAGCAGATACAGCTTGGGCTGTGAGAGCTCAAAACTCCCTTTCAGGTTTCATAAACTTGATTTAGGATATTTTGATAGTATGAATCTAGACTCATGAAAAACATTTACATTTTCTTGCTGCCTTGTAGTATGAAACAAACAAAATACTCCACTGTTTTTACTCAGTGTGCCTTTTAACAAAATCCACAAAGACTCACTGTGGATTCTGGAGCAGCTTATGGTTTATTAACCACTGGCCATGTCCTGGATGTTTATGTGGAAAGCTTCAGTTCAGCTGAAAGCTAAGCTAAATCTAGCAGCTGCCATCCCCTGTGAGAAGGTGCGTGTATCCCTCTGAGAGCTGGTGGGGGTAGGGGATGGATTTTTTTTCCTCTCATTTTCTCCTAAGAGTAGACCTTTGTTCAAAACAAGCTTGTACTAGCATGATTAAACAGGTTTAGATAAGCCTTGCAAATGACTTTGTGGCTGCTTATTTACTTTGTCTAAAAAGCACATCTGAATTTGGTGTCTGCCTGTTTGGGACGGTTCATTTGCATGCAGACTAGCACCAAAATAACTCATCAGTCTGATTTCCTCACAAGTCAGTATGTGAACCCTTCTGGAATATGTATAAACTCAGAGCCTATGCTTACTGCAGGCACGTTTGCTCATCTGTCCCAGCCTGGAAGCTGGGCTGAATTGACAGATCCAGCTTTCATTCCAGCCCTACCTGTTTTTGCACAGTGCTGGAAGCATACTGGGTACAGCTGGACTTAGAGGAACAGTCCCACAGCTCCCTGTTTCAAGCATGAAGCCATTTATACGATCTCTTTCTCTCCCTGTGAGTCCTAGGCAGAAACTGGTCCAGAAGAGAAGACAAGGCTGTTTTCTAGAAGGGCTGTACTGTAAGCCTGACTGTTGGTGGCTGCCAGCTGCTCTATATATGAGGTACTTTGGGAAGGGCAACTCAGGCTAATTGCATGAAAACAACTCACAGGGCAGCCTTGGTATCTCAGTGTAGATGTTCCTTTTGCATTCAGTTCTTCTCCCTCAAAAAAATTGAAAAAAAAAAAAGAGGAAAAAAAGCAATTTTCAAATTTTGGTTTAGCCTAAACTGAGCTAAGAATTTTTGTGCGGCCATCTGCGTTGGTTAAACTAGCCCAGTTTGTTCTGCTGAAGTTAAACCAGCACAACTCCCAGGCAGACTCGTTTTCAACTCATCTCATATCTCAAAGAGTCTGACTGAGTATTCTAAAGCAACACAAGAATGGGCATAACTATACTCTCTCTGTCACTCCTTGTCCCACTAATACCCTCAGGCTATCATCCACCTGAAATTAGTGGGAACAGTAGACTATTATAACCAAGTTGATGTGAACTAATCAGCATACTCAGTGTTGTTTAGACTGTAAGTACTTTAACAGGGTAGAAACAGGCCACAAGAACAGTGATGTCTCTGTCATCTTTTGGGGGTTATCCCTTGTGCCTTTCTTTTTTGCAGTATTTTGAGAAGGTTCACAAGGCTAGGAAAAGTGGCTCAAAAATTCCAGATATGCACATGTTAAAAGAGCAGATTAGTGCTCCATCCCACACATGTTGCCAAAATTAGATTTCCCTGAGGGAAAAGAGAGTTAAAAAAATAACCAAACAAGCAAAAGAAAACAATGTTTTTCCCTATGCACTACCAGAATATTAAATTAAAAACTGTTTTTTTAGTTTTACATTTTAGCTGAAGATTGTAGTGAAGCAAGTCTTGTAAGAAGACTTGTATTTGTCAGTATAAAATGCGAGTGTGTCACACCCTGCAAAGACCTTTGTTTGAGGCCATGTCTCGAACATTCAGTAAATTTCTTTGATGAGGGTTGAAAAGTTCTACACCTATACTATTGTATCTTTTTTTGGATAGTACTGTGTTCAGAGATGACTTGTGTGGAAACTGTGGACATGTCTAGTTAAAGAGGAAGCAAGTACTGTCTCTCTAACAGAGAAACAAACGCATAGCAGTTGCGGGCAGAACGGCCTGGTGCAGAGCAGGACCCAGGTCAGTGCTTCAGCAAACTCTTGTGCAAGCTAAAAGACCTAAAGGAACTCTGAGAGCAATTTTTCACTCTACCATTTTACTGTGGCATTTAGTTAGCAGTCTCATGCTGGGAGGTATGGGGAAATAAAAAACTCAAGAATGATGGTTCACTTCCTTCTCGGTCAGCTTTGAGCAAGGTTGTCGTCTCTTTCTAGTTTCTGTTGTGCAGGTGTCCAGGCTGCAAGTTTGACTGTCAAGAGAGCTTCATTAGAGGGACAAAGAATTTGAATAACTGTAAGAGAAAATTTTGGATACCTTAATCTAAGCATTGGGGGAGGGGGGGGAAGAGTCCAGTTCTGAAGAGTGCTGAGTACCTGACTTTTACCATTGGCATTGGCTGTTTGTTTTTGTGTTTAAATATAGGTTAAAGGGGCTAAATTGATGAATCTAAGTTTGAATGTCTTGGCTGCAAAGGACCTCCCATCCCTAGGGTAATCCTTCCAGCACAGGTGGAACAGTGGTAAAGCCTTGTAAGGAACTGTACTATGCCAGTGCTTGTGCTGCATCTGACCTCTAGAGAGGTGGGACATTTCATTCTCTGTATCGATAGTCCAGCATCTCTCTGTTTTGCTATTTCTCCGAAAAAGCATTAGCAAACAAGAGGGTGTTTCAGATCTGTAGAAAAAATAAAATGCTGTACTTTTCCTGTTATAGAGAAGTAAACATTTACATTTAAAGCAAATTAAGAAGAGATTTTCCAATTAATTTTTTTAGATTTTTTTTTTCTTGTCATGACTTTTCTGATCTTCTAGCCTAATTCAGTTTTACTGAACAAAAGTTTATTTCTGGAAGTGTTTATTCCTTAGCCATACATTGACCTGTCATCTGTGAACAGGAAATATTTGGAATATCTGTTCTCAGAAATTAGATTTTGTAATGTAACGCTGAGAACTGATTTTAGGGCCAAGATTTTTGAGCTGGAAACATGTCACATTACACTTGTCTCTGATTCCACGACCCAGTTGGCAGTATCAGTGGTTAGGAAAGGGTGGAAGGACCTTCTTTTCCAGAGCAGACGGGTTCACACGCCACACGTGGTATTAAGCCACCTGTAACCCAGCAATGATGGTATGGTCTCACTTTTCTTTGGAAGCACTGAGGTGGAGTAGTCTACTTTTCTGCCAGAAAAGGCAGAGCAACAGAATGAGGAACTCCTGTATTTATCTCAGCATCCAGGATGTGAACCCTCATCCCACTTCTCTTTTCTCCACCTGCTGCCCTCCAAGTCTTTTACACGTTTTAGTACTGATAAGGTCATGGAGGCCAGTAGAAATTTGCATTAAAATGTTACTTACATGGGAAGTGGCTGGCCATATGTCTCAAAACTGTTATTTCAATAAACTCATGAAAATTTCCATTCATTGGTTATACTCAGGTTCATACTTTCAAGCTCTGCTATGACTCTGTGATGGCCAGACACTTTACATATGTGTATGTGCTTGTGAGAGAGAAAGCCATGATTGTCCTGTAGGTACGTGACTGGAGAAGATACTGTTCACATAGAACTATATTGCTTATACTTCCATTTGGTTTTGAATTGAAAACATCAGTAGTGCATGGAGATTTATAGACAGCAATGCTAATACACTAATTCAGCTTTCTTAATGACACAGTAGTGAACTGGTTTACATCAAAGCAGGGAACACTTAGCCTTTTGGCTTCTAAGAGGAAGAGAATTTGATGTTTAACATACAACGTGGTTAGAAAGTGCATATAAGTTGTCATGAGCATTTACCAGCCTCTACTTAACTTTTCCAAGCTTGTTTGCTTATTATATTTTTGGCTTGACTTAATTAAATACCAGATTCAAAAACATGTCCCAGATGTCTAAGTATACTCATATACCTGTATAGTAATGTAGCCTGTACGGCAGAGATCATGGGGATCTGACTTACAGGCTGCTGCAGTGTAACAAGAAGGGATAAAAATGGCTTTGTCCTGCTATTAACTACATGGAGGTGGGTCATGTCAGCTATTGAGCAACAAAAAGCAAATGGAATATCTTCTGCTGCTCCGCAAGAAGCTGTTTCAGCAATCTTTGATTAACGTTGCAAAATAGATAACTGATAATGACATGGAAGAAAAATTACACAAACTATTTTATTCAAGGATGTTCTCCCTGATGGTCTTATTCCTGACATTTGTTCTCATTGGTTGCACTTCCACATCTCACATTTATTGAATGCTTATAATAGTGAGTATTTATTTGCATAAGAATCACAGAATCACAGAGTGGTTTGGATTGGAAGGGACCTTTAAAGACCACCTAGTCCACCACCCCTGCCATGGGGAGGGACATCTTTCACTAGATCAGGTTGCTCAAAGCCCCATCCAACCTGACTTTGAACACTTCCAATGATGGGGCATCCACAGCTTCTCCGGGCAACCTGTTCCAGTGTCTTACCACCCTCATAGTAAAAAATCAATCCTTATATCCAATCTAAATCTACTGTCTTTCAATTTAAAACTGTCGCCCCTTGTCCTGTCACTGCAGGCCTTGGTAAAAAGTCTCCCTTCATCTTTCTTATAAGAAGCCCCCTTTGTGTATTGAAAGGCTGCAATAAGGTCTCCCTAGAGCCTTCTCTTCTCCAGGCTGAACCCCAGCTCTCTCAACCTTTATTCACAGGAGACATGTTCCAGCCCCATGATCATTTCCGTGGCCTCCTCTGGACCTGCTCTAACAGGTCCATATCTTTCTGGTCCTGGGGACCCCAGAGCTGGATGCAGTACTCCAAGTGGGGTCTCACCAGAGTGGAGTAGAGGGGGAGAATTACTTCCCCCAACCTGCTGGCCACACTTCCTGTTAGGCAGCCCAGGATATGATTGGCTTTCTGAGCTAGAAGCACACATTGCGGGCACACACCCATTTTTTCATCCACCAGTATCCCCAAGTCCTTCTCTGTAGGGCTGCTCGCAATCCATTCATCCCCCAGTCTGTACTGATATTGGGGATTGCCCCGACCTATGTGCAGGACCTTGCACTTGGCCGTGTTGAACTTCATGCAGTTCATACGGGTCCACTCCTCAAGCCTGTCAAGGTCCCTCTGGATGGCATCCCTTCCTTCAAGTGTATCAACTGCACCACTCAGCTTGGTGTCATCTGCAAACTTGCTGAGGGTGCACTCAATCCCACTCTCTACGTCACTGGTGAAGATATTAAATAGTATTGGTCCCAGTACAGACCCTTGAGGGACACCACTGGTTACTGGTTTCCACTTGGACATCGAACCATTGACTGTAACTCTATGGGCACGGCCATCCAGCCAATTCCTTATCCATCTAACAGTCCATCCATCAAACCCATATCTCTCCTATTTAGTGGCAAGAATGTTGTGGAGAAACATAGCAAAGGCCTTGCAGAAGTCCAGGTAGATGACATCTGCCCAAAGGAGAAGCTAGCTGGTAAGGGAAGACTGCACAAGAGTAATAGACTGCTGGTCTGCTGTGCTCTGATTCAACAGGTCATATTCATTTATGTTTTAACTCCACACTTAATAAAGCATACAGATTACTGAAGACAACACCATGCGCAAACTTTGTAACCATTGTGCATGCCTGAAGCATGAGGCTGGCTAGAGTGCTGAACAGGGAAGCAAACCTCAATCCCTACCCCAGCGATACAAGTTCATCCCCCTCAGCTCATTTCCCAGCTCTGCTGTTCAATTTTGGAATTGGCAAGGCCATCGTGAATTTCTGTTCCTAAGATCTATGCAATCAGCTGGTGTCTGAAAAAAATCACCTTTGAATCCCTTGAGTTTTTGAAAAGGGTGTTTTTTCACTTTACTACTGGATTCTTTAGCATGTTGGTGGAAAAGGAACTTGTTCAGTAAAATAGATAGTAGATGAGAATAGACAGACCAGAGAGCGAAGCTCTTGCCCAAAGTGTTCTGCAGGCATCCCAACTTCCCCCATGTACCATGCATGCCAACCACAGCCCTGCTGCCTTCAGACTGACTGTTAATCTTTGCAGCCTCCACCCTCTCTGCAGGTGTATGAGGGAAGTACGTAAACGGCTGGGATTCCAAGTGGAGAAGGTGCACTCTGAATACCACATTTGCCTTAGGACCATTAGTAGGGCAGGTATGTGATGATGGATGTTGATACAAGATACAATTCCAAGCAAAGACAGCGTGACAGTGTCCAGCTCGGGGAATTTTTACTTGGTTATGTAGCCTTCTTGCACTGGAGACGCTCGTGGAAAGGCTGACAAACCTGTGATAGTGCTGATATGAATGCTGCCCTGTAGTATTTGGTATAAAAGGTCTGTTTTCATTAGGACTGTGTCTTTCCCTCTGTGCTCTCCTGCAGCTGGCAGGGACTGGAGTCTCTCAGTTCTTTGGGTGGTTGCTGTGTGTCGCAGGTTTCCCTCACAACCTAGGAACATTTCTTAAACGTAATGCCTTGCAAGGTAAAGCTTCTTTTATCCAGATTCCCTGTCTTCAGGGTGAGGTGGGCGTGTAAGGCTTTGGTGTGTTTAACTGCATCCTGACACTACAGCTGCTACTGTTAGGTTTTACCATTCATAAGGAAAACTCTTCATTACCAGCCACTCTCTCACCTGTCAGAATTCTGGTGTTCTGGTTTTTATTTGTGAAATTATGTAAGAGAGGTGCTTGGCATTTCCCTCTTCTTGTTGAAGGGTCTTAGTCCTTCCCATTCCCATTTTTTCTGGCAGAACTTCATCCCACAAGAAGTCAGTCTGGCCAGCAGCCCGGACTAGAGCAGGAGTAGGCCAAGGTATATTGGGAAGCTGAGCTGTTGTGCTACTAAATTAAAAGGACCATGCAGTGCTGCTGCCACTAATCAAGTGAAATTTTCTTCCAGCAGTTACGAAATGCAGCAGAAAGACTGCTAGAAATCTCTCCAGTAAGGGGAAGGCACTGGAGAGTGGGGAGCATTGCACCTTACCGAGTCTGTGAGCATGAATCGAAAAGCCTCTGGAGGAGCAGTGCAGGTTGTATGCAGTTTTGCGAGCCCTTGAGAGGCTTGGTCTGTGGTTTAGTTGAAGCACTGAGCTAATGCTGAGGTTGGTTCTTATAGGCTATGAACCCATTCATTTATTTCAGTGGTTGGCTTTTGGAACAGGCAGATACCACTTCCTTAATTGTCCAGGTCTGGGTCCGTATTTCAGCCTTGACATACTCTGTTCCCTTACCACTCTGCAGCACTACTGTAGTCCATGAACGGATTCATTCACACCACTGTAATCTTCAGCGCGTTGCTAAGGATGGCCACCATCCCAAGGGACATTAGAACTTTCATGTGTGTATTTTCAGCATTGTTGACATCCCGTGATTGACTAACAGCAGTTTCTTCAGCTGGCTGTCACAGAACTATTGAGGTCTTCCTAGGCAAGCAACACATCTCTTTTCCTGTAGGCTGGATATTGTGCTGTTCCCTCATATTATTTTCTACAAAGGGGAAAACTTTTGCTTAGGTCAGCCAGAGGAAGATCAGCCCCCTAACATGTATTTGACTTGCTCAGCTGTTCCAGTGTTTCTGAATACTGAACATCCCTGTTCCATTTAAACAAACAATACTGAAAAAAATCCTATTATAGTAGTAGTTGTCAGTGTGGAAAACAAAGCTATTAAATTCTGGTGTACAGCTGGATCTGTTTCGTTCCTAAATAGCATAGATCAAACTGTTTCTTCCTTTTCTTGTGAATTAGTGGCACAGATAAATTCTGCCAGAAAGACTAATGAATGCAGTTTAGACATTAAAACATTTCACTCTTTTAGCATATAAACAGTCTGCATGCTTTGGATATATAAAATCAGTATGTAATTCCAGTTGCACATTAATAAAAGGTCAGATTAATTTTATATGGTAAATGCAGGGTACTGCTATATAAAGCAATAATAGGATGGATCGATGCATTAGGAGGATGCGTTCTTATTGCACTTAAAAGCTTTTAAAATGGAAAGCTATTTTTCTGGCTGAGGCAGATTTTTGTCTATTAAATATTTCCTTTGAGTTGTCCCCATGACTCCATTTCTCCCTTTTTGTTTCCTACAGACATACATGCCAAAACAAATCCCAGAGCCCTCATCTAGCAATTGTACTGGAGGGAGAAGTCTGGATAAGATCCCCAGCATAGCCAGTAAACACAACATGATAAGCGGGTAACTGTCACTGTCACCCAAGGGCATCCTGGTGTACTCATGCTGTCCTATTGGAAGGAAGGCCTGAACATTAAACTCTGGTTTCTACAGCAGTAAAGCAGGGCAGATGAATAAAGGAAAACATTTTAGTAACTATGCATTATTAATATCACTAGCAGGCCATTAAATCACCCATACAACATGCATTTAATGAAGGGGAATATGTTGTTTGAACACTGTGTAATTGTCAAACTAACTCATTTGACAGAGCAGCATGTTTTGCTTCTTGAGCTATGACAGTTTCGTGAGGTTGCCAACAGAGTCAGAAAGGTTGGCATTTCACTTTAGAGATTCAGAATGATCTTACAGCTGAAGCTCCAAAGTCATGCTGGAGAGAGCTGAATTCAGTCTCCTTTTTTTGTAACAGACCTCTATAGTTCCTTCATCCGTCTGCCTGTTGGTTTCCCAGTCTGTAAAAGAGGCATTGTAACATTTTATTCCCCTCAACACTTTGCCTTTTTAAGATGTAAGTTTTTCAGAGGGGGATATATCAATAGTCACCTGAGAGATAAGGGACAGTAGTTTATTTTAAGGAAAATTTTAAAGAAAACACCTCTACATTATGCTTTCCTCTCCTGTGTACATTTGTGCTTCCCCCAGAGACACAGCCCAATTATTGCAGACCTAATTTATTGTTTTAAACGGAACTCTTTGTCAGGTTTAATAGGTAGATCATTGTTAAAGCCTAGTCACAAAACCCTTTATGTCTGCAATTTAACTTTAGTTTGAAATTCAGCTTTGAAGGAATCAGTATTTAGCAGATTTTTGCAATCTGACTGACTCTGCTTAGATAAGGCAAATAAGCCTTTCCATTGCTGCATTTGGAGTAGAAATGAATTTCCCTAAGTTTTAAGAAATTGGAAGAAATAGGATTTATGGATAGGTTGTTAAATGTTTTCCTAGCAAGAAGACTCCTGAAGAAATGAAATACATTCTGTGGAATCCCTGAGTATATAAAATACCTAATATAAGTATCACTGTGTGTCTTTCTGACAAGTTTCAACCTTTCAGAAATACTTACAAGTTCCTAAAAAGTCAGCACTTTTTCAGAGGAAGGCAGTGAACCGAGGCTGTTTTGGCAGAATCAAAATGTGAAGTCAGGTATTTGAGGAAAGTCAGTTTCTTATTACTGATTTCAATCCCTTCTCTTTTTTTTTCTTTTCTCTTTTTTTCATTTTGATATGACATAATACAGCAGAAGAGTTAAGCAAGAAGTGGTCTTCACTCCCCTAATGTATCTTGTGCCTCATTTCATACTGCACAAACCTTCAAGACCTGTTTTTAAAATGATACTGGTGAGAGAGGATTCTTACCATTACAGTGAAAAGGATAACATTTGGCCACTGAAGGCTTCTGAAAGCAGGGTTTGAACAACCACAGTATGGGGATATACATGAATGTTTCTATGCATTCATGGTTGACAAAATGATGTATTTCTTTATTTCTGTATTTCTGAAACTCTCAAACCATATGGGGTGAAAAGATTGAAACCTCTGTTTCACATCTTTCAAGACCTTGTTACGACTTACCCACAGAAAAAGAATTGTGTTCTGCCGTGGTGGTCACAGCAACAGGTTCCTGGTGTTTGGCTAGGCCATGCAGTGCTGAACAAGGCATGCCACCAGTTTTACCTTCTCATCCCCTGTGTGCAGGCCTGTGGTCATTCAGTTTTTCAGACAGCATTCACCAACCATCCAGCCATCCCCTACATTCTCCAGAGCAACGGCAACCAGACACATTTTGTATTTTTACTCTTTGAAGTAACTTGCATCCTACTGCCCAGTGTGCATGCAGTACAGCTTGGGAACCCTGTTGTAGAGTGACACTGCTGTGATACCATGATAGTGATGTGAAATTCAAACCCAGCAGGAGGAACAGCATCCGTCTGAAAGACCAGCAGAGAACCAAATTGGAGCCCATATGAATAATGCCTATATCTGTGCTTCCCGTGTCAAAAAAGCAGGGGCAATACCTGACATTTGGAAAGACTGAAGGTACTCATTTTTTAGAGCCTGCGAGTGCTAAGATAGTGTGAATAACATGGGCAGAGATGTTTACACTAGTCCAATTTGCTCAAAGCAAAGGGAAACAAGGGTTCAGTTCCCTTTTCAGCTTCATGGAAGCCAAATTTGCATTTCTTGACTCCTAAATATCATCCATCTCTCATACTGTTGCTCTTTCACTGTTTCAGAGAATTTGAGGTTGATTGGGCTGGAGGGAGAGAGCACAAGTGGGAATATGATTGTGTGCAGCCATGAAGTGTTAAGGCAAGAGTAAAAACTTCTGGTTGCTGTTTCTTTTTTTCTGTTAAAGTAATTGGGTGTGCTTGACTTTGCTTAGACTTTGACATATGTGGTGCTCATATTGGCTTTTTTCAAAGTTGGCACTCACTGAAACCAGTATAATCATTTCTGGCCCTTCGTTTAGGTTTCTCGTTTCTCCACGTGACCTTCATGTATCCTTTCAAGCACAGTTTTTCTGTAACATCTTAACAATGACCAGTCTGTGCTCCGAATTAAGCCCCACCTAGTAGTAAGAACTCTGCCTTAAGTGTAAACAAGATACTTTGCGTTACTTATGTTTTTATGGGGACTCATCCTTAGAATTACTGATGGCAATTAAAGTTTACATTGTAGCAAATGGAGAACAGGTTGTTTAACAGAGAAATCTGACAGACATGCGCAGAATTTAGCCCCGGCCTTTGCCATCCAACAGTTTTGTGAAATACTCTAGGGAATTTACTTGCAATCAGTGAATCTCTCTCAGGTTTGTATCAACCAGAGTCAGTTTTTCAAATCAGCAGTCCACAAGGCACAAGTTTGGGAGACATGCAGAGATACCGTATAATAAATATGACACCATTACATACCTTCAGAAAAGAAAAAAAAATGGCTCCAGCTGCTTTTTGTGAGTGACCTGGTCTTGTTGATGTGCGCTGGGAGACCATGAGAACACCAAATAAGTCAAGTTTTTAGAGAAGTTAGGCACTGGAAAGCCTCAATTCATATTGCAGTCTGTCTAGGCATGGAGCTTTTCATCCCTCTTGAGGCTGGGACAGCTTTAATGCCCATCAGTTCTCCAAGTGGGAAGTAAGACACGGAAAATCAGGCACATCAGATAACTGCTGCACTGTCTGGGGAAGTGCTATTTTTGACCATATTTTGATCTTGTTTTCTGTGTCTTAACAGTGATGCAGAAATTCACTGTAAGAGAAAAATTAAAGGTAGTGGTGGAAAATTTAATTTTTTCATGGACTTTTACCCAGAAGACAGCACAAATCATGATTTGTGCACTGTAAAATCAATATTTTTGGCTTTGAGTTCTGTCTAGCTGCAGCATCTCTTAGCTGTTAATACATGAGAACATCATCACAGTTTATGTTTCATTTGCTGCTGAAGTGTGGGCATCAGCACAAAAAGGAACAAAACTTTGATCATTGTGAAATCTTACGTTAACTTTGTGCTTCTTTATAACCACTGAAAGCAGTCACACGCAGGCAGTGTTTAACATATTTGTTCATTCATTTACCAAAAGGCATTTTCACATCAAAACAGTGTCATCAGCTGTAATATACAGTGTATATCTACACTTCCATTTCACAGGGAAGAGATGGAGCCATTTGATTTATTAATAAAACAAAGAGCTTTTGCCATAAATCAGAATTCAGCAGCTTTGTTCCCGTATGTAAACTACTATTCTAATTGGATTTTCTACCCTCCCAGATATTATCTGGTCAACGACCATAATCACATATTTCAAGTTAATTGTAACAGAACACAAATGCACAGATGGTTAGATTTAACAATAAAGGACTTTTAGTTCCAAAACTGAGACATAAACGAAAAGAATCCAACAAACAGAGGAGGGAGAAAGATTATGTTGCATGGTAGTGATGGGGAAGTCGGGTAGGTTTAGTCCTCTCTGATCTTGACAAGATCTGTCTTTTTTGTGAAGACTTTAGCTCTAGATTTTAAGTAGGTTTTTTCTTCTTATTTGTGAAGTCGCTGGCTTTGCTGCAGAAAGGGAATTCAGTCTGCAAACTTCCAATTGCTCTAGAAGTTACTGTGTCCGTATAGCACTGAAAGCATGCTCTCTCTGCTGAGTTCAGCAGCCACAGAAAACCTGCATTTGATTACGTTGGGTTTTGTTATTAGGTGTCTCTAGCATTCCCTCAGGGGCATTCATCAAAGATGTTAAGATTTCTTTCTTTTCTTTTTTTAGGACCACTGAATGAAAAATTGTGCTAAATTAACTGTGTTATATATAGTGTGTTATAATAAAAAGATGAGAAATGTTTCCCTTTCCACTTTTTTCCCTCCAATTTACAAATGCAATTTAAGCTACAGTGGTGACTCTTCTTTAACACAGTACTTAGGCAGACAGACAGTATATTATTGAAACACCTTGAGCAATGTTTGTAGATTATTTTTCCTGTACTTTTTTTTTTCTGCCAAGTAACATACCGGGGCAAGGAAGGAAAAGATCATGTTCTGGGACAGCAGAGCAGGTGTTACATAGACAACACAGGCTTTCCTAGCACAACAAGCTTTGGTGTGACTTGGGAGAACTTCACCTTCTCCAAAAAGCTCAAGTAAAGACAGCTGCCAGGTAGCACTGGCTGCTAATATGGTGTCTCTGTAATGTGAACCTTTGACTGCTGGAGGCAAGGGCACAGGCAGAGTGTACAGTTTCGGAGCTGTGGTAACAGATTTCAGATGTCAAGGCCTGAAAGCTTTGTCATGTCTGTTCTAGCCAGTGATTCCTTCCTTGTGACTGCTGGTGTTTGTGCCTGTCTGAAGTGAGCAGCTGAGGAACGAGGGTCAGGGGGTGAACATGTGGCTTTACAGTATCTGCTCCATTCTACAGCCTAATGATGTCTGAGGTGCCTCTGTAGGACTAGGTACTTCCGAGCATTCCCAGCATCAAACTTCAGTCACCTAGAGAAATTTAAGGCTGACCAGGAGAAATATCTAATGAGCTTAAATACCAACAGTATTTGGTACTGAGAAGATCACCTGAATTTCTTGCTAAGGCTCAGGTACTTGGCTGCCAACTTTGACATAATTTAGAGAGCCAGATTCTTAGCATAGCAATCTTCTTTTTTGCTCAGAGCTGTCCTTTGGTTTTGCTTCTTTTTTTTTTTTCCCTTGTTTACAAGCTGTATTCTGCATATAAAAATGATTCTTTCCTCCAGTGGGCTGTAGCTGTCTCTAAGTGACAGCCCATCTTCACAGTTCTCTTTATCATCTCTTGTTTCTTGAAAATACAGGAAAGGTTTCCAAAAGTGTCAGGTGTGGGTGCTTTGAATTGTCTCCTATATACTGTAAGTCTGTCTTTCTTGCAGGTGTAACTGGTAGAAAAATGAAGGAGGGTCTTGATGGTGATGCTGACATATCCTGTAGTTTCTTTTGTCTCTTATTTAAAATCTAGTTTCTTTCACCTCTTCTGAGCAGAATCAATATCAAAAAAACAGAGACACCTGTGTGTTTCAGAGAAGTTGGCAATAGGATTGTGTCTGTTCTTTGGTTACTGATTCTCAGTCAGCTATTCCCATAGTGTGTTCTAAAAAGGAGTGGTTGGGGGTCTACAGCTGCTCAGCAAAACCATTATAAAACATAACATTTGCAGTGTTGTCGCTGTTGCAAGCTTAATAATATGATAATTCACAATTGATTCTTTCATTCAAATAGTGTGCAAAGCAGTTGTCTAAAGGTAGTCCTCATTGATGGAGACAGCCTTCTCAGCAGCACCAGGACAGGGTATCTCTGATTCCCTGCATAGTTTGTTTGGTCTGGCAAAGAAGGGAGAACCTTGATTTTTATTTAACAAAATCAAGTAATTATGCTGTGATAGGATGCTTTTCCTCAGACACAACAAGGTGCTAACTACAGGTAAACATATATAGTCAGCAAAAATACAAGCTTCAGACTAATAAGCTAGAGAATAAAGAAGGTTTTTAAGTGTTAATTAGGAAAAAGTTATTCTGCTATATGTGTGTAATTTACTGTAGTAGATTAATTTCTCTGTGTTGGCATAAAGCAATTAAGAAGTCTTGCTAATATTTCAAAAGCTCATATTAGCTTTTTCATAATTGGCAGTGTATTGACTTATGTTGTCCTAGATTTTCAGTAGCTTCACTGAATGTGAAGTATAGTGATACTATTGAATATTTTGAGCCTTCCCAGATAAATTTCATTTTTCCACTCCAGACCAAATCTGGGCTTGGCATCTTTTATCTAACGCTTTTAGAAACTCACATTCTTCCACTTCCAGAACAAAAAAGTCATCCTTGTAAGGGAGGTTTTGGAAGGCATCTAAGGAATTTTGGTGCCCAGGTCCCTTTGATTTTCAGTGCCAGTAGCCAGTGTCATTCATTTGATTGCCTTTGAAAAAAACTGGACCTTAATACATTATGAAAGCTAGAAAAGAAAGCGATTTTGGCTATAATTTGCAAGTCTTTGCCCTAAGTAATTAACACTTTTATTATTCCAGGACTCAGAATTTGACCCCTTGAAGTTCACCAGTGTCATTGAATGTGAGAAGCCAAACAATGACTTAAGTAGGTTTCGAGGTTACATGTGAGTATTTCATATAATATCCTTCAGTATACACTCCCTTTCTCTAATATATAAAGAAATGCTGGTTTGTTTTGGACTGTGTTCTGTAAGTTGCATCATCATCACATCTGAATAGGGTTGCATCTTTAAGGTTCTTTTAGAGGATCCTCACTTCAGGGTGAGATGGGAGCCTCACGTTTCCATTCCTTAGGACAGATTTAGTTGTTAGCTTTGATCAGTTTACACTCCATGCATGAATGCATGAAGCAGTGCAGTTACACTCTTCTCCCTTTCCTTCCCTCCATGGATCAAAAAAGCCCGTCTGGAAATGGGAGGAAATAAATAGAAAACTGGTCTGAGAGAGCCAACAAACAAACACAATCTGTTGTACACTGCTTTTATGAAGATGGGTCTGTTTGATGTTTCTTTTAATATAAGTGTCATTGACAAAAATCAGAAGGCGAAACTGATATTTCTCCAGCTATGGCAGTAGTCCTTTCCTCTCATTCAGACAAAATAAAACAATTGGCTCACAGGATGTGTTTGTACACTACCACGCAGAATCACCTATGGCCACTTGACTTAATTCTAAATAAACAGAACTGCATTAACAGGGTGCTCATCTCTGTCCTATCAGTCCTGCTCAGAAGCAAATGTTTTAGCATGTGCAAAGCACTTTGCTTCTAACATAGCCAGGACTGTAGTGTGTAGGCATGCCCATAGGGGTGGCTTAGGAGACGCACTCTTGCGTTACTTATTTTTCTACAGTCTGTAACCACAGGGAGAGTAAGAGCCCAGGATATTTAATTTTTGTCTAAATTTTAATGAAGAGAGTTAAATTCTGTTTAGAATACAATGATTTATTACCCATATTGATTAGGAGTGATAAGCAGTATTGAATTGTGTAAATGGCACAAGGTTAATTGCTGGAGCTTGGGGATTTTTTTATAGTGATGCTATTTACCACCTCAGTTACTACTCTCAGATGTCACAGATTGTGTAGGATGTACTGTCAACTGGTGTAAATCAGGATAGCTTTTTTGAAACTACATCAAGTTGTAGTGTGGGAAAATGTGTTCCTTTATTTAGCAGCACAAAGCCCTACATTTAAAGATAAAAGTTTAGTATTAAACATTACTGCATGAGGGTGTATAACTGTCTACATGAATAGAGAGCCTGATCTACTGCAGAAATGACATTTCCAAATATGGAAATGGAAAATTTGGCAGCTTTTCTACCACACTTCATGTGTGTGAATCTTAGTCCCCAAAATATTGAGCAGAGGTTGAATACTGTAGAAGATATGCATAAATTTGTCTTTCATTATATATTTACTTAAGTACTCCATGTGGAAAATGTCCATAACATATAAGTTACAGAACCATTTGAATTATGTAGCAGAAAACATGGTAGTACCTTTTGGAAGACTGTAGTCCAATATTGATTCTATTTAATCTTCTTTATATTTTAATGTTTCACAAATTATGTTAATATATTTTGACACAGCAAAAAGCCAAGACATCAACTTTGAATCTGGAAGAAAGCATCAGGTGATTTCCAGGTCTCATCAGCTATGTTGCAAGAGATTTACAGCTAAAGGACCATGGGGCATTTGAAATAAAGAGCAGGGACCAACCCCTCAACAAATAAACTCTCAGTCTCCTAATTTACCATGGGAGAAGGCTTTTTTTCCCCTCTTTTTAGATTTCCTTCATTAGTATCATGAAATCATGGGCCTATTTCAAATCAGACATTAGCAAGATGAATAGTAATTAGCACACCTGAATTGAAACATGTCATTGCCATGTCAAACTCACATCTTAACTCTTGTTCAAAATCTTACCAGTAGTCACTGCTTGAAAGAAAGGTTCACATAGCGCCCAGCTGATAATAGCTCAACTGAAAAGAAATGTTACTGACATATTTAAATAGGGATGATATGAAATAGTAGACTTTCAAGAGATCCATATGTAAAAGCTGTGCTCAGACATTACTGTCAAAGTTTGCTTGAAGTTTTGACCACTTAGTAGGTTTCCAGTTTTCATTGAGACTATTTTTTTCTGTCTGAAATATGAAGAGCTCCTTTGGTTCTAATGTCTGTGCTGACAAATGTTTCGGGTAATAGAAATATTTGTGTGTGTGTGTGTTGTAAACATGTAAAAATTCTGTTCCCCACAGTTACTCTGAGATGTGATCACTATAGGTAACCAATGTAGCACAGGCAGGCCAGGGTAAAAGGAGGCATGATTATAAAAAAATCACAAAAATATTGCAAAATGCATTGAGACTGGCCTGGCCCTATCCTATATCTGCAAAAGTGTAGTGTGCACATTACTACATATGGCTTCTTTAGTTATATTGGCACAATCTGCACTGAACACAGTCTGAGTGTCCAGACGGACAGGGAGACTACTGGTTCTACTCAGGTGCTTGCTTTAATACTGTTTTGCAGTTTCTGCACTCTCAGACATCCCAAGCATATTTCCTCATTTTTATTTCCCCTATAAGATGTCTTCTGTGTAAAAAGAATAGAATAAAACCTAACATGCCTCCTGCCTGTATGGGTCTAGCCAGATTATGTACAGTATGCATGGCAAACATTCAAAAATCCCATGCCAGGTTCCAAAAATAACAAAATTGGCTTTAAAATCTTGTTTCTAGCTTTTTGTGTGTATGTGGGCCAGGGAAAAGGAGATGTAGTAGTTGGCATTCTGGCTTTTCAGCTTTTCTCTGAAAGTAAAAATTTTGTTATTAGACAAGAACAGAGAACTTTCTGATCATACCAAAATAAGTATAGCAAGGAATTATAATCATAATATGAACACCTGTGCATATTTCTATTTCAAAGCTTATCATAAGACAACAAAACCAAATTAATATAAATTCATGTTACAATTTTTTTAAGGAAAAAAAAAGTATAGAGCTATACAGCGATGTCTCTTTAATGTGCTATAGTGACATCACCTCTCCTGGAAAAAAAACGCCTAGACTAAGTTTCCTCAGAATTGAGAGTCAGGAAGATTCTGACTGATGATGTGCACTGAGACTATGTTTAAGATTGTTGAATATTTTCTTTGGGAGTGTCAAGCCTTGGAAAGTAATGCCAGCTCTACCGTTTGCTTTGTAAGACACTTGAGAAACCAGAGAGTGAAAAAAACCAGTTTTGATACGTCACCTTGTTATTTAATGCTGGTAAACACGTAACAAGGAAAAATATAATAGAAGGCTGAAGTGAGCTACCATCGGACTTATTTTTGCGTTGCTGTATTAAACCAGGAGGCTTATTTCTACACAAACACTTTCAGAGTGCGAGTGAAGTAGTAACTAACTGCATCTGGTCTGCCCATTTCTCCTAATTCGTGGTGCATGTGTATTTTAGATGTTTAGATACTGCATATTTGTGGTGTCATCCGTGTGAGGAACTGCAGAGAAAAAGAGCGTTGCACCTGCATTCGCCAGTGCATTTCCTCGTGGACTAGCCTTTGTGTTCCAGGCATCTGAGCGGCTTCAGCTGGCCACTGTTCTAAATACTGACAGAGAAAAGTTTCCTTCTTTGCCTCCAAAGTTATACTGGCCTGAATCCAGAAAGGGGAAAAACAGACTGTTCAGCCTCTGTAACAAGCTTAAGGTTTATAACTCTGCAGGACTAGAAATGGGATCTAAGCCATCTCTCCACTGGGACATAAAGTTTTAGCCTTGGCAGGTTTGTTATCTAAGTGAGCAGTTGTATCTCACTCTAGTTCTCATTATTTTTTAATCCAGACCTTTATGTCTGTAATTTTTTCTTCCTTTTATCATCAGTGCCCAATTGCTTTATATGTATGTTCTGTTAGCGAGTCACTGGGAGTGAGTGCAGACAAGAAGGAAACAATGAGTTTCCTCCAGCCCCTGCCAGCTTCTTTCTCCCAGATTTTTATTTCATCCATGTTTTAGAAAGGTCTGGTGAGCAACAGGTGAGTTGATTGACTTAATTTGGATATGGAAAAGTAAAAAGCAGTACCAAACGCTTGTAAGGATGAGTTGTGGTGGGAGGGCTCAGTCTGTGGGTGAGGGCAGTAGATTGAGGTCTTGGCACCTACAGGTTAACTTCAGATGTTGCACCATTGCTATGGAGAAGGATCAGACGTTGTATAAGCTAGGATAGTAAGAACATATATATAATTGTGTAGATCATGTACACAAGTAATTGTATATAAAGGTTGCCATGTACAATATACCTGTCACAGTCCACTGTTACTGTCAAGTGTAAAGAATTGATGAAGGCTATAAAATCATAAGCCAGAGCAATTACTTCTTAAGTAGATTTATCTTTAAAAAGTTCTATTTATTAACAGGAATCAACTATCGTTTGGAGACTTTATTGGAAATTCAGACTAACATCCTCATGATTTACGAGAAAGGCTAATGTGGAATTCAGCCTTAAAAAGCAGAGGAATGGCAGAATCCTGGTAGTAGTGTAATTTCAACAGTATGGAATCATTAAGAAATGATTTCCCATAGTTTAAGCCCAGCCAAATTTGGGTAATTCTCCAGCTGGCAATCAGTGGTTACACCTATTCGCGTACTGCAAGAGGGCTATTGGGCAGCCCCCAGTTTTTGAAGCTCCTTTGGCAAAAGATGAGGCAGTGTGTTAAGGAGGTTTGCTGAAGAGGACAGAAGCAAAACCTCTGTTCCTGTATCTGAGGCCAGCAGGAGGGGATGGGCTAGGCAGGGGAAGTTCTCTCCTGATGAAAAAAAAAGCCTTCATGTTTGTATCAGAATTGCAAACTTGATGTTATCTGCTTCTTTCTTCCTCCGTTTGTTTCTGGCCTCTAGTCAGATCTTACTACTGCTGCAGCTACCTCAGCTGTCAAACCCACCACTTTTTCTCCATCCGTACAGTGAAAAGCTAAGCATACCTGTTGAAACACAAATACTTTTAATTTATATTTTTGAGCAGGGAGTGGGTATAATATATTATACTGAACTAAAAAGGACTGTGTATATGTGTCTGTATATATATACACATATGTATGAATGTATATATGTATTATTTATAGGTATATTCTACTCACTAAGAACATTGACTAGAGGCTACATGGCGTAACAGCATAATCTGCAAGTAGTCCTGCTAGGCTGGGGAAGAATACAAAGGATTCACCAATGTGAACCTTTTCTTCTTGCAGATCTCAGGATATTTGATATAGTTCTTCAGGCCTGAGATCATAGAAGCGTGTGCTAAAGTTAGAATTTTGGTCCTCATTTAGAAAAAGATTCTAACAATCAGAGAAAAGCATGAAGATATATCCCAGCTGTGAAGGCGTAGAAAATAGGAGGCAAATAAAAAGATCTCTGTCTTTTTATAAAAGGCACAATTTTATGCAGATTTCAGAGGACACAGGATTTTAAATGCTTAAGTCCAGGTAGCCATAAAATTCGAATTTGCAACAGCACAATGTTAATTTTAGTATAGCACATGTGCTTTTCCAGGATTTCTCTTGAACTCCCAGTTTTTACTAGTTTTTTATTGCAGTCCGTTTTTTAGACTTTGGAAGTGTGATGGTTTTGACGCTCTGAAAGTGAAGGCAGAACATTAAACATTTCAGACTTTGCTTTAATCTTCTCTGAAGCATTGGGATGCTGCAGTTGATTAAATTAAATTTTATTCATTTAGAAAAGGTTTGAAATGTTTGGTTTATCTTTTTTATGTAATAGAACATTCTAATGCTATTTTTTAATTGTTGTTATTATTGTTTAGCATTTCCCTGGTGACTGTTAATTCTCATAAGGCTGTTTTCTGTATTTCTGTCAGCTGAAATTTGAGTCAGTCCATACACAGCAGACAATAGGTTGTAGTGGAAAAGTTACTTTGTTCTATTTCTCTCATGTATTTTGGTGCTAGTCAACAAGAATCATCAGGGCACAGGCCATTTCGTCTTTCTTATAGAGTCAGTGAGACACTTCTGAAAGGCATTTCTCTTGTTCTCACTGATGAACACATGGAATTTTTTTCCTTTCTTTTTCACTGAACTAATGTATATTATTCCTGGCACATCTTCCGTAGTATCACTGCTTCTGAAGCACGGTCCCTTCCCAATTTCACCATATTTCTTTCTAGGGTTTCTTTGATAAGAACATGTGAATAGTGGGTTAATCATATGCACTACACAGCTGCTCTTAGGTGGATTAACTGTGATTGCACAGTCATTTGGACATGCACAGAAAGTCCAATGTATTTTCAAAGCGTTAGATAGGCTGCACACATGCTGTAGATTTGGTCTGCATATCTCTAGAGAGCATTTGTCCAGTACATTTGTATATGCAACAGCAACTGGTACTGCTCCGGCTGGGCTGCTGCATGTCTGGGATTCTTGGTTAGGTACTCTCAGTTTTCAAAGTCTGCCAGAGAATCTTCCCAGAAGGAAGATCTAAGGAAATATTTTACCATCAGGTTGACAAAACTTCTTAAATTTTGAAGATGTTTCCTGGGCTTGTTATATTACAGAGTAGTATGATTTAACAAGCTTAATGTTTTGACATGCTGTGCTTTGTTCTGTTTTTAAATTTTCTGCAGTGTACATAAAAGTGGAAAAAAGGATGGACTGTTCAAAGAAAATCTTTTGTTACGTGGATGTACCATTAGAAATACAGAAGAGGTTGCAGGAATAGTAATCTATGCAGGTAAAAGCTGTTTTTCTGTCTGGCATGGCATACCGCCTTTTTATAGCTTCCTTAAAATAATAACAAAAATCCATATGACATCACTTGATGTAATTGCTTCTGCAGGGCATGAGACCAAAGCTTTGTTAAATAATAATGGACCCCGTTACAAACGCAGTAAGCTTGAAAGACAGATGAACGCTGATGTCCTTTGGTGTGTCCTCATACTTCTAATCATGTGTCTGTTTTCTGCCATCGGTAAGTGCTCTTTAAAAGTAGAAACTTGAGTATCAGACTCTCTTGAGATTCATGCACTTAGCTTTATCAAAAACATATGTATCTACCAAAACATGAAATCCATAAAGCTGCCTCCATACTGTCTAATTTTTGTTGTGTTTTCTTCTTTGAAATCAAGATGTCTTGATACATAAGCTCATCTAAATAGCTTCTTAGTATCAGTCAAATATATGCTATTAGTACCAGAGATCTGAAGCCTTATAATCTACTACCCTTGATAGCATCCAAAAATGTCAAGTCCAAAAGAAGCCACTTTATATGTAGTCCCCTCAAAATTACAGGTGGTGGGGTGTAACATGCCATTAATCAGTCAACAAAGTAATTTATGAGCAGAGAATAAACACAGTTAGCACAGTGCTATTCCCCAGTACTATTTATTAAATCAAGGGCACAGTGTACGACATTGACACACTGTCCCTAAGGCTGCAGCTTCAACATAGAAGAAATAAATAAAACTCTAAATCTGCATAAATCCAAGCAGAAGACTCTCTAGACTTCATAGAGTGTTTAAGGAAATGCTGAGGTTCAGGTTAATACCTTTCAGGCCATTTTTCTATTCACTTGTTCACTTGTGAGAAAGAATTGAGTTTTATGTTTGGCACCCAAAGTGATTGTGTATATATGGCATATGAATTCCATATCCTTAATGTTTGTGTGTTCTGTAATGTTTGTGTGTGAGTCATATGGCATAAACACCGGAATGTTTCCTAACAACCATGATGTAGTTTAATAACAATCTTATGCCATTTTAATACGTCTCTGTGTGCCTTTTCCCAGGTATTGTTAAATGCTGTTTAAAGATGAGTTTTTTCAGCTGTGAATCAGCCAGCATATTTGTTTCCACTGAGTTCATGACACTCTTTTGTAGTGTCTCAGTGTTGGGGAGCCCAGTCTTCAGGGCTGAAGTGCCATGGTAGGCTTAACTGCAGGGAGTCACTGCCTGCAGCTGTCGCCTCTGCCACTGCAGCTGAGGTGTTGCCCCCAGAGCAGCAGCAGCGGCGTGTGTGCTGCAGTGGCTTCAGTTCAGCTGAAACTCCTGAGATGCATGAATGTGAAGGGAAGGAGGTGGTACATAGAAGGTGACACATACACCTTCCCTTCTGTCACTTCTGGTACAAGGCTAGAAACCACCAGCAGAGGGCCAGAGCAAACTGCTGGAGGTGATAACAACCAAAAACAGCTGGAAAGAAATTTGCTTGAGCCTTTGGAAACCACAGGTGCCTTCAAGACATGCAAAGCTGTGTTCTGTAAGAGTCAGGCTGTTTTTGTACCTTCTGTCAAGAAAGTATAAGTGGAGGTACGACACTTAACTAGTTCTTTTGGAAATCTGAGTCAGGATAATTATAAAACAAGTGTTGGTCATTCTCAGTGTGAGGCTTCCAATTTTTGCTCTCAAGAATAAAAATATAGACATCAATAAAGAAATCAGTATGGTGATATGCTCATATTGGTAGTACAGTGACAAAATAATTTGCTCACTTGGCTTAAGTATTGGTTTTATTTTTCAAGAGTTCAGTGCTGGTTTTATGTATCAAGATGTAAAGGACCTTATTAGATGTGGCTTACAAAAGATTACTTTTAAAGTAGGCCGTTGTCCTTTTTTTCTGATTTCTGACATATAGTGAAGATAGTTTGAATGCTTCTGAATATCGGGGAATTCTTCCTTGGTTTTAACCTTAAAAACATCAGGCATACCATTTTAGGTCTTTTAGGACTGCAAATCCTAGTGCTCTACTTAAAAAGGCAACTTTCTGTCTCTTGAACAAGAATGTCATTTTCCCAAAATAATAATAATAACCTTATCTTAATTTAGTTATCAGCACAATCAATAAAAAAAAGATTTTGAACAAGGCTTAGAATTTCTGCTGCTCTTAGTTCTTCAGCTTCCATGCTCTTGACTCTGCTGATACTGTTATTTCATTAGTTCTGTAGACATAGTGGGTAAGATTCACACAGTAAGATTAAAGTCTCTTCTGACTTTATTCAGCTGAAACTAGTTTAGTGATAGCTGGCTGGTGAAATACCTAGTGTAGTCAATGGAGTTCTTTCATTTTAACACAATGAATGTCACCAAAATGAATCACTTTGTGAAGTCTTTTTTTCTCTGCTGATTACAGAAAGAGCCTAAACTACTAATTTAGACTAGCCAGCTCACTTTATTTGGATAAGTTATGTGAAATGACTCTTGCATGCCGTCCTTAAGGCCAGAAAAAACCCTTTCTCAAACCCCAAATCCCAAGGCAGAAAAAAAGTGGGTTTGGGGCCTTTTTCAGAAGTCGGGCAGAATAGTTGAAAACAAATACCACTTTCCCATGTAACTCAACTCTAAGAACAAATTCATACCATAAGCATTTTTACTTGGAGTTAATTTGCATTTTTCTCTCTTTCAACTCTTCTGCAGGTCATGGCCTATGGGTATGGCAATATGGTGAGAAGAAGAAACCAATTTTTGATGTTCCAGGGCCTGATGGCAAATATTTGTCTCCTGTTTCAGCTTCAGTATATTTATTTCTGACAATGATCATAGTTTTCCAGGTAATCAAGTTGTACATGCTGTCACCTGTGTTCATAGTTTGCTGTAATAAAGCTGTAAATGTGCAGTATGTGTAGTAGTGTAGTACCCATTCTACCACTAAGGCATGTAAGAAGCTAATCGGGCAGTAAAAAGAAGTACATTTAGTCACTTTAAAATTAAATTTTAACTATAGAGAATGTGATAATATATAACCAGAAAGCTAAATTAAGTAAAAGTGGTCTACCTAGTGGTAAAAAGATGATCACTTCTCTGAAAAATAAACAAACTGATGCACACAGTAAGCTGTCAGAGCTCCATTGTCATTGGAGAAGAAAATAATTTGAGAACCTTCCCCAAAAGACTCAGGTATTTTATTTTACTTTAAACAAGTAGGAAGAGATAGGATGCAATGGGCCCTGCTGGGAGAAAGCAAGCTTTATGCTTCATATCCACTCACTGTAGAACTACACCTCAAAGACTGTGGGTGCCACTGCGGGTACAGTGTCCTGGTATACTGTTGTATACTTTTTGAACTGCTTTCCAAAGATATGGCTCTTAACAGCTCCATATCTCACCCGGATAACAAACTCTGTTAATTTGGTCATGAAGAGAAATAAATGTATTGAATGGTGAAGGTGGCAGTAAGTTAAGAGAAGTAACAGAGACTCATGTCACTGGGAGATGTGGAAGTATGCCCAGTGGGACACTAGAGGAGGTTGCGTTACTGGAGGCAGCAACTCCTTTATAAAAAGGAATGAAAAAGGATGAGTTAAATTACTTTTTACTCTAAGGTATTGGGTTATGATATTGGTTAAAAACATTCACCACAGAATTCTTTAAACACCAACCTTTAACTGTAGTTTTTGTTTAAATAACCATATTTGCCACTTATATACATGCTATAATTTATCTCTCATATCTAATTCAGCAAGCTAAATAATTTATGCAGTCAGGAATTTCAGTCCTGAAAAACATGTGCAGGGAAAAACTCAGGTACAAATTAGGTATTTCATGGAGTTTTGACGATCCTCAAGAAACAGTTGAAAATCTTTTCTGGAGAAACTTCTCATATATCTTTCTTCAGCAATTATAAAATGTGTTCCTCATTCAAATAATCTGCAGTGCAAAAGCCAAAGCCAAAAAGATTGTTCCTGTGGAGAGGTTCACATTTCTCATTTTGTTTCTCCTATTCCTGCAAAGTGAATTTGTAAACAGTCTATTATTTATGCACAATAAATTTATCCCATTCTTTCACATTTACAGGACTTCCGACTGTACTGTCTGCTTGGGGTTGTTTTTTTTTCTTTCCCAGCTAGTTTCAAGCTCACCTTATTAGCCAAAAAAAGTTTTGCTTCTCTCTAAGTTTTGATAATCACCCTTCCAGACATAATAATGCATTTCAGCTCTGCAATTCACAATGGGTTTTCCTCATCTAACACAGTAAATAAACTCTTTTCAAACATGCTAATAACTTTACAGTACATGCTTAAAGTACATAGCCTCTTTATGTTCTAGTTCTATGTTATGTCCAAGTTAACTAGATTTTACTAATTCATTGGATCCTTGCTTCTGTGTTCTCCTAATTCTCTTTCTTTTTGTGTATCCTAGGTTATGATTCCAATTTCTTTGTATGTATCCATTGAAATAGTTAAAATCTGCCAAGTATACTTTATTCATCAAGATAAAGATTTATATGATGAAGAAACAGACTCTCAGCTCCAGTGCCGAGCTTTAAATATCACAGAAGACTTAGGTCAGGTGCAGTTTATCTTTTCAGACAAGACTGGGACACTTACTGAAAACAAGATGGTTTTCCGAAGATGCACTGTTTCTGGAATAGAGTATTCCCATGATGATAACGGTAAGCTCGTGATCTTGTTTTCTATCTAACAGTTTTACTTTGGGCAATCTGAAGTAGATATAAAAGTTACCGTAATCTTAAATGAAAAAGAAAAACAAAAGAAATTGCATGTATCCACTTAGCAAACTCCATAATAGCTGTTTTCAGATTAGTATAATTTGATGTCAGTGTTCAGCTAGCAATGACAATCTTATCAAAGTGTTCTGTAACGTCATCTACAGTATGTTGTCAAGACAGTGAAAGCTTCCGGCTTTAGCTCCTGATCTAGTAAAGCACTTGAGCACATGGCTAATTTAAGCAAGTTCAGCAGTGCCACGGATATCACAATTGTTTTGTGTGTTTGAAGTATACTGTGTAAAATACCAGTTTTAAGCAAGCAGCCAGATTAGTGTCTGATTGAATACCTGGAATGAGATCATCCTTTTGTGCTGACAAATAAATGTAAACAAAGCTGCTGGTTTTCATATTAACAAGAAACATAATCTGATCTAATAGTGTAGTTTATGTTACCTTTGTCAGATTCTTTTCAGTTCTCCTGTGTGACAGGTGTCTGCCTTAAGGTATCTTCACTGCTGTATGAACACTGCAGTTGAGAGAATGTCCCCATTTATCTGGTCCTTGAAACACTAAAAAGTCACTCTTTGTCACAAGGGAATGTGAGGGTTGTCATCCCTGTGTCATCTCATCACCCTTTTAAAATTATGAAGTGATTTCATGTTTTGTGATCTGCTTGTAATTTGTGTTATTTTCCTCTAACATTTTGTTGCTATCATTTTTGACATAACAGATCTTAACTCTTGAAATCATACTCTGTATGCAGGAAAATATTGATAGCTGCAATATTGCATTCCTATTTGCAAAAAATAAGTTTCTTAATCTATGTAACATATAAAGATCACCAATTAGAAAGTTTTCTCAAAGACCATTACAGAAGTTCAGCTTACAAATAAGATACAGAATAAGAGAAATAATCAAAGTAGACTGGAAAATCTAAAACATGCTTTAGAGAGTTCATAAGGTTCCAAATTGGAAAAAAATATTTTGAAGTTTTGGATTATGCAAGGATTGTTCTTTTTTCTCCTACTTTAAAGTAGTACTGAGACCTTACATTTAAGGCACTCTTCTTCAAGAAACTAGGTGTTTGGATAGTGTTATTATCCCAGTGTTACAGAAAGAAGAACCTAAACAGGGAGAAGCTGTGACTGTACTGTACTGTAGGTAAGAAAGAGAGAAGAATTAGAATTAAGAGCGTGTTTCTGGACTCCTAATTGTGCTTGTGACACTCTGAATATTCATTCTTTTTTGTCTTCCTTGCCATTGATCGTTTGCTTATTTATACTAATTTCAGTGTGTACTCTGTTCCTTGCAGGAATGATGATGCCGACTAAAACAGTGCAGAAAGGGTATTTTTATGAGCTTGATATCATCAGCTGATATGTAGGCTGAACTCAGGCTCCTGAATTTGAGTATTGAGTTTCAGACCTTTTTTCTTCAAATGTAATGTATCCAACAGAAATCTAAGTTTGTGCATGCTTTCCTCTTATGATTTCAGACTAGCATATAAATGTTAATGAAAGCAGAGTGAATTTCACTACCAACAGAAGTGTCAAATAAATACATAAAATAAACTGATTCTTTTTTCGGTCATTCTTTTCACATACGGCTATGTTTGGGCTTTCTTTTAACTCCAGTCAGTATAAAATTTCTGACAAATATAATTTTTAAATTGACACAGAATTTATACATAATATTTTATACACAGTAATTTATTCTTTTTTTTCTCCTCTACAGAAAATAGGTCTTTCTCTGTCATTCTGTATATAAATGGTGATAATTTCTATTGCTTTTGTTCCCTATAATCAGGATTAATAACACAATAAAAACTATTCTTCATTCAAGTCTTTCGTTAACTCTATTCTCCAGTCTGATTTTCTAACCATCTCTTATCTTTTCTGCTGCTGAAACCTTCCTGTTTAGATATGTTAAAATGTCTATCACAGCTCTTTCTAGTTTTAGGGAGTGCACAAACAACATTTCATTGCTCTGTGTGCTAGCTTGCAAATGATTTGTCAGCTGCTTTTATATGTCTTATACCAGAGTATATGAATTCCCCTCTGCGGTTTTGGGGCATATATTATAACTGATGCCATCCAGCTCTGCACCTCAGGTTTTACTGAAGATTTCATGATTCAGAAAATTATAAAATCTTTCACTTGACAAGTGATCTGAGGCTGCCATATATGCAAGTAAAATGCATCTACCTTTTCTTATCCATTTCAAAGATGATCTTTGTCTTTCTTTGCTTATGTGAGTAATTTTTCAGGCATAATGTTTTGTTACTGGGAATCAAACACTGAGTAGCACTTTAGATGAAGAAATGAATTGAAAATTGTTATACACAAGTCAAGAATCAAAAGCTGAAACAAGTCATTTTCTATTGTAAAAGCAGATAGCTCAGGATGGAGATATACTTGTTATCAGCTCTTTGGCCTAAGTTTGTTATTCTGCTGTGGCTGGGTAGCAGTGCCTGTTATTCCAGTTGCTTGACCCTCCTCGTGATAAGATCCTGTTTTCAGTTATAGATAGTTTTACAGAACTCTAACTGTTTGGTTCGTTTTCCATGCCAGATGTTTGCCTCAGGCATGAATTCTGGGGGAGAAATTTCCGTCAGAACAGCTCCATTCAGCCATATCCAAGAAGAAGGCTAAGATGTAACACACTTTTTTCCCATGCTAAGAAGTTCTGGGAAATTTTCCTCTGAAGTCATCTAGAGGCATTATATTCTGTGGCTCAGCCATGCACACACACAGAGGGGGAAAGTTATGCCTACAGTGGCAGACTGAGGTCTGAAGTTTTCTCAGTTTGGAACTTTAATTTTCTGTTGAAATATTTTTTCTGCATAATCCAGGACTGCCACATATCTGTTAATTACTCAATCAACAGATTGTGCATAACCTTCACAAATCTTCTCTATGCTGCATTATAAGCTTTTCTCCTTAAAATTTGTTCAGTTATGAGCAGTTATCCCATTCTTTTCTGTTCTACAGGGATTGTTATAATGCATTTGTCATCATCATATCTGAGTTCCTTCCACTAGTGCATTAAGCAATGCATGTGACTTTCCTGTAGCTTGTTCTTTCCCCTTCTTCCTCTCCCTTTGTGTGTAGTGCACAATTTGTTTGGGTTTGGGGGCTACTTAAAAGGCATATGCTACGCTGTGTTAGGTTTGGCATATTTGAGGCAGCATGTCTTTTTCTTGAGTGGTGGGAGTGTCCGTATTTTCTTTGGAAATGTAAATTCCCTCTGTGAAAGGTGAGCTTTATGATTATGAGGGAGAGTTCTGTTTTGCATCAGACGTGGACATGTTAATCATGGTTTTCATCACAGAGGCTTATGTGGACCTTGTGCAAGGTTGAAGCAATTAAATGCTTCTAAAATAGAAACTGAAACCCTGAACAAGACTTAATACGTTTTTTAGGTAGTAAAGGGAGCAAGGAGCAGTTTTCGTGAATTTGCTGGAGAAAACATTTTCCTGCAGAATTCTGTATTAGCTCTAAGCTTCTTATGAGGCTGATGGCACTACGCCCAGGAGTATTGCATTGTTCTAGTCTAGACAAGAGGTGACAAAAACATGAATAATAGAGGCCAATAAATTGCACCAGCATGGGACAGAATCTCTTAGCCAAGTGGAGGTAGTACAGAGTATTACTCATGGGTACTGCTATGCGAGAGCTTAGCACCGAAGAGGAATCCAGGAACATTTGTGGAGGCTGTGAGGGAAGGTGTGAGTGTACTTCGCAACAGTTCCATGATGCAAGGTCTATCAAATATTCATCATTGTTGAGGTCACCTCTAATATTTTGGTGATGGATTGTGCACCGATGGGGATCAAACTACGGGAATTGGCACTGCCAGTTTGGGCCCTGTGGAGACTATGTTGATAGTGATGGGATTCTTGTTACCTGATTTTAGATACTTATATGGAAGATAGTCATTTAGTGACTTTCATTGACCTCCATTATACAGCTAATGGAGAAAATCAAGCATTTGTAGGATCTAATTCATCAGACCTGTTTTAGACATCTGCATTTGTTGTCGAATTGATGCCTGTGTCTCTGTGGTTTAGAATTCTAAATACAGGTGAACAGAATTCCCACCTCACGTCTGTGTGACCTGCACTCTTTAAATCTGTTCTGTTGTCTCCTTCAAAGGTTCTTCTTGATTCGCAGAGTGTTAATTCAGGAGCAGGGTATGTCATGGACCACTCCAAGTGGAAGAATGATTGTCCCATTCATAAAAGTGCTGGGCATTTATAGAATACTCATTGGCACTATACTCTGGTTAAATCCCAGAAATGGATGGAGTTGTATCTATCTGTTACTTCTTAAAGCTAACACCTTGCTATGTGTTGCTTCCACAGTAAGATGATACTGCAAAGGAGTGCTACATGCCACAAAAAAATATCCTTCTAATCAGTACTTCCTCCTAGCCCAAAAGAATGTTAGCACTGAAACAAAGGGGACTGTTTCCCCATATGTAAAATTACATTACCATACCATAGCTTTTCCCTTCAGGGTAGCAGCCAGCTTTTAACAATTCTTGGAACTGGCTGTGCCCCAATTCTGTCTGCTAACCCCAGAGACAGTAGGTACCCAAAAGCTGACTGTGCTTCTCAAATTCTTTATATGATTTAGCTACAACCAGATGCTCTTGGCCTGGCGTTTGTCCTAGTTGTTTTCCAAATGCTGAATTAATCGCGCTTTTGCCTATGGGGTGTGATCTCTGTTTTTCTAGTCTTAGCCACCCATTGTATGGAACTTTTGACAAAGCACTAGTTGAATCTCCATGAATGCAACCACACAAATCTGAAAAATCTGAATTTTTCATTCTTTGCATTCCTTACCTTCCTTCCAAGGACTGTGAAAAAACTCTAGACAACGTAAGAATAAGAGAAGTTTATGGCGGTGAAGGCAGGTGATGAAAACCTCAGTGATTTTCTCTTGTCTAGCAAAGTTTCTTAATCACTGAATCTGGGAAAGAAGGAGTTTCTTTCTGCTCTGTATTTTTTCTTGCTGAAGATGAGCCAGCAGCTACTTTTCATAGGAAAGTGTATTATATTAAAAAAATCTCTTTCTTAGTTTGGGGGGGCTGTTTTGCAGTGAAACTTTCTTACTCTTTTTGTATGTAGGCAAGAGAACATAGACCGCACATTCCAGCCACGTTGGAGAATTGGAAAACCTTTTCTGTAAATGTGGCTATTGCTTCCAAAGGGACTTCTCATCTGCCACCTTTACAATTTGACAATCTTCAGAAATCAGGATAGTCCATTTAGGCCTTCCCCAGAAGGATCAAAACCTTTAGCAGAACGGGGTGCTTCAGGCACTCTGTGTAGCTTGTTTGTAGTTTCTCTTTACATTTGCTATTGCTTTTTGTAAAATTTTAATTGGTAAATGAGGAGACAACCAGTGCCAGCAGATGTAGAACACAGTACATTGGGAGTGCCCCATTTTAAATCCTACAGAAGACAGAATAACTCATATTTAGAGACAGGTAACACTTTTTTCTAAGCATATACCTACACTCACAAGTGCTCTGGAAGATCTGCAGAAAAGTAGGAGTGATCTGCATTTATAAGTATAGTAAAGAGTTCTTAGTGAAGGACTTACAGTTATTCATTTTAAGCCCTTTGGGATGCCAGGAATGGAGAGGAAGGAAAATCTTGTGTTTTCTAATCAAGACTTGTCCTTATGGGGAAGTTCTTGCAAAGTAAATTAAGTTAGATTATGTTAGCACACTTGCACAAATTTATAGCATGCTAGCTGCTCAGCTGACTCTTTATGTAGACATCAGAGTGCACTTCAAAGTGAAATAAGCTTGCACTCATAAAATAATAAGGAAATAAGGTAGTGTGGTGGTGTAAGTACTGCACATCTAGATTTAATTCATGATAGTTTGGTAACAGCCTTTTTCAGATGGTTTGGGGTGAAATGGAATAATCCCATGGCGAAATTAGGACCCACACGCTGACAGCTGAATTATTCTGGTTTAGGGAGTCTGCAGTTTTATTCTGCTTGAAGGGAAGTCTTTTAGAATTTCCTGATTCCACTTTTCTAGTTAGTGGAATCTGGCTGTGTGACAACAGCGTCTCCATCAGCCTGCAAAATGGATGCCTCATCGTAGAACATAGATAGCACAGAAGGTAAAAACAAAACAAGCAAAACCAAAAAATAATGAAATAAAAGGGTTTTTAAAAAAAAAAAAAGAATATCTCTTCAAATACTTCACAGCTACTGCTGGAGTTTTATTTATAGCTTACTGTTGTCTTCTGAAAGACGGAAGAGAGTTCATGGAATAAGTATTAATAATAGTTTCTTCTTTGTGCCGTAAATATAAAATGAACTAGAGGATAGTGCAATTTGACTTTCATGAATTGCATTGCTGTGTTTCTCGAAGTTGTTTGTGTCTTTGCCCTTAATAAAAAACTATCTATCAGACAAAAGATCAAGGCCAACAATTTTCAGTGCTGAAACCGAAAAGCATCCCACAACAATGTCTTTCAGGTTATAATATTCACAGGAAAAGGTTCTCAATCGGAGACAGCTGAGTGGGTGGAGTGAACAGTGTGTTCCCAAAGAAGCACGCTTCGCACAGCTGAAGCATTGTGAACCTTAGCCATAACATAACGATTGAATTGGGTTTCATTATTTCTTCAAACTTCTTAATTCTTTTTGCATAATATGTAAGACTGCACTTGAGAAAATGTTGAAAGGTGCTAGGGCCTGGTTTTTTGTTATCAAGCTTACCTTGGTATAAAACTGAAATAAACCCATTTGTGTCAAAAGAATTACGTTTGACTTGGTTAAATAAGATTCTAGTCTTGTATCTACTTTCCCCTTTTCTCTTTTTTCTCAGTGGCAGGAACAATCAAATGAATGTGCTACAGTGAAAACCTGTGTAGAGAGCAAGAGATAGATAATGTTACATGGACTAGAAAGGACCATGCTATTGGTATAATACCAATAAATAAGCTGAGTGCTGCATTAGGAAACAGCTTTTGCTGTGTTGAATAAAGAAATTATTTTTAAATGTAGTGTAAGAAAGAAGAAAGAGCAATGAAGGATACAGAGATATGGTATGCAAGCATAACTTGCATGAAATGCATTCTCTGCTTAACCATAGAGTTTTTATAGATGGAATAAAATGATAATCAGTTCAGGATCTTTGGAGTCATGTATTTCAAGGTGTATTTTCAGAGCAGAAGCTTAAATTAGGTAGGATTATTAAAGAAAACATATGTCCTTTTTCTAAAACTCTGCTTGGAAGGAAGTTGGACCAACTGGGTAGCACATTCTGCAAAGCTCTAAAGAATAATTGTAGCCAGTCCTTTCCCTGTCAAGGAGTATTACCTGTTACAAGAAGTGCAGCATTCTGTCAGTCTACCATTCAAATGTGCAGCATCCACAGTGAGGAAGTTTATCCCTATGGCAAATCCAAGCTTTTCTTATGCTTCTCCTGAGAGAGGCTGAGTGTCCACATGTTGCTCCAGTTCTGCTTGAGACTGGGTTTGCTGCTGAGCCTTAGTGAAGATGAGGCACCAAAATGTGCTTCCTATGATTGATTTAAGTCTTAAACGTTGGTAAAGTGCAGAAAACCTTACTGGTGTGTCATCCTGAGCAATGGTTTTTCAACCTTGGGTTTGCAGCATGCAACTAGGAGCCTGCAGAAGATAATTAAGGGAGAGCTTGCACTGTCAGACTGGGCACTACCCTCCACAGGCCTCATCCCAGGATGTGCACTCCATCATAATTCCCCAGTGCAGAGAAGGACAGAGGTCCTTCAGTGTGCCACTCCATTCTGGTACTTGAGGCATCCTCTTAAAGTGACACACTGTGATGTCCACATGGCTCCTTCCTTCCTCACATACCTGGGTTTCCTTTGGAAGGAAACTGGGATGCTGGGGGAAACAGTGAGCAGCCTGGCTCACATCTTGATCGAGGACCTGGGTCAGTGCTTATGGCATGCACTTTGGGCCCTCAGTGTATACTCCTTCAGATATAGGCAAACCTATGATCAATTGAATTAAATTCACAGTACAGGGAGCTGCACTTCCACTGGGAAAATGCATAGAGGCTTACAGAGCAGGAGAAAGTGGGAATTAGTGGGCAAGAGTGATGGTACAGGTTAGAACTGCGCTGCCCCAAAGCACGTGCAACAAGTTGCAGGAAGCAGCCTGTGCAGGTGAAGTGAACTTTGTTTCATTGCAACTCATTACCGTGCAACAGAAGGGCCAAGGAGACCCATGACCTCCCTAATCTTTTGAGCTGTCTTCTAGGTTCTGTCATATGAATCAAAGGACAAGGTAGGCGCTGAAAGGAGAAGGCAAGGGTGCTACACTCTTGTGTTTGCAGCTGCGTGGCTCAATGAGCAGCTGCCCTCACAGCGCTGAACATGCTGTTGCTCAAACTCTTTCCCACTACATAACACAGAGGAGCATGAATCACACCAAATAATGCTAATGAAGGAAACTCGTCAGTCATCCACACTTAGTCTACATCAGCCTCAGGGCCTGGGCAGCAGAGCTGTATTCGAGCTATGGGGCAGAAGTAATCTGCAGTGTGCCCTGCAGTCTCTTCTCCCTGTCTCCAAATGCACTATGGCCCTTTCTACCTCCATGGCCTAAATTTTCTTCCAGCAGGAGCCAGAGTGCAGCACAGGGTGTTGCACACCTGGGCATGCAGTTAGAGCAACGAGGTGTGTGTTCACAGCCAGGACTGGGAAGCTCTCCCAGCTCCCACATTTCAGACAGAGCCTATACATGTTCCAAATGGAGTTCAAAAAATCTCTGATGTACGATACTGTACTGATAGAACTGTCACCATGTACTGTGTGTGGTCTGATTTCAACTCCTCCGACTGCTTTCTAACAGCTAAAACATGTTTGGAAATTGCAGCGGATGGCAAGGATGGGTTTTTCTTTGATCGTAAAGCTAGCTACGTTAAAAGTGATCCCATGCCAAACTCACTATATGTAACGCAAGATTTTTCTCAGGAAGTATTTTGGAAGAAAAATCTTCTTTTGTTTTTTCTTTTTTTTGTGTGTGTGTGTTAAATGCCTGAATAATTAACTTACATGCTAGTGATTTATCATTTGAAATTAGGAAAATCTAATTTGTTACACCAGAGAACCAAAACAAAGCCGAGCCACAACTGTGTAACTTGTACTGTATATCTGGATAGTGTGGATTATTTTGAGAGTATAATGAAAAGCCTTTCAATGAATACTTAATGGAGGAATAAATAGATACCTGTTAAAGTGGCATGTGCCTGCCTAATGAATAACGCAGATTATTAAATGCCCGTGGTCTTTAGGAATGGAAAAATATGCTATACATGAGTTAGAGCTAAACAGAGCCTGTCATTATAGGGGCTGGATTCCGTGGCTGTTTCATGCCTCTTCTTTCTGTTTCCTTTTTAACTTCTGCATATCAAACTGCCAGGATTGGTTTCTAACATTAACTTTTGTAGTTGCACTCTTGACTGGGGAAGCATTTGTCTAAAATGTATCATTTGGAAAAACTCTTTCATTCTGTGTACACTAGGTATTGCTCACTGCTGCAAATTGTGAAATTGAAACAAGTGTGGCAGCAGGTGAGGGTACCCTGGTTTTGATACTGTGTGCTGCATTGTCCTGCCTATCATGCTGTTCAGAGAGGGAGGGATGGACTCCAGGGTGGTTTTAGTACTAGGCTAGGAGTCAAGAATCTGGGTTCATGTCTCCACTCTGCAGCAGATGGCCCTGACCTTGAGGAGGCTTTTATGCTGTCTGCACCTCATCTCTGTATATAAAATAAGGGCAGTAGTGCTCTGTAGGTGTGTTGTTCTGAGGGCATTTCAGCTGTCACTTAACTGGTACTGGGTAGACGTGACATTTTTACTGGAAAATACTTTCTGTGAAATTTCCCTATTCTGTAGGAAAGGACAAGAAAATTTTCTGGATTGTTTATTTTCTTCTCAGACTACAAGGGAAGACCAAATTATTTGGTTGTTTTCATCAGGCTGAGCTGTGGAATAGTCTTCAGGAATGCAGTGAGTTACCGCAGAGTCTAACTGCCTTTCAGAGAGAGTGCGATGATGAGGGAGGCAGTGTATTGCATCACATTTCTAATTATGTTATCTGCATCCTCCGTTAGATACTACCATTCAATTAAGACTAGACTTTGTTATCCCCTGATAATGGAATCATTCATTCTTACCCTGAAAGCACAGTATAGTATTCAAACTAGATCATTTGAACAAAGTCACCGTGTCCCTCTCCCTCTTTCTCAGCCGCATTTGACATACGCAACATTTCTCCCTCTGTATTTTTACTGATAGCCAAACGCTTAGCGATGTACCAAGAACCTGATTCTGAGGAAGATGAAGCAGCCCCAAAAGGAGGAACTCTATCCCAGCGTGATAGTATCTGCAGCCACCAGAGCATCAAAGTAATCCACAGAAGCCAGAGCACCAAAACCCACCGGCGCACAGGTAGCAGAGCTGAAGCAAAAAGAGCAAGCATACTCTCGAAGCACACTGCGTTCAGTAGCCCAATGGTAAGTCATGAAAACTAAATGCACAGTGTCCTGTATCTTTTAATAGAACAATGTCCTGAAAAGGGAAAGGTAAAGAAATCTGTAGCACGTTGCGTACCTTTTATAGACTTCATCTTGGCATTTTTCTTCTGTAGTCACAGCTGTTGGTACAAAAACAATCAAGTGTTGGCATAGATCTTACCTAAATACTTTCTCTGTGGGAACAAGCTAAAGGTAAAGACAATCTGAAACCTTTGTTTTAGTTATACCTTGATTTTGAAAAGAAAATGTATGCCTTTCCTTTATCTACAGAAGCTGAGAGTAGCATAAGGTTTGAGGTCAAGGATTCCAATTGCTCTGCATATGCCTCTTCTTTTCTCTCTTGTCAGAGGATTTTAAAACTAACAAGTGCTGGGGTGGACACTGTGTTCCAATTCTTAGACACTGTTGACATACACCATAGCAAAATTTTTAGTGTGATTCAAGGTTATCAGTGGATTGCATGTGTTGTATTTAAAAAAAATGAAAAAACTTTACATTTCAAAATGTTGGTGAATTTATGTCCTTACAACTTTGCTTTGTTTAATTTATTTTGTACTATTTTAATTCCATGGAAGTTTTACATGAGCTGAATGGTAATAAGAGAGCAGAGAAGCCAAGTCTTTTCTATCTAGGGATTTTGCATTGTTGCACTGTTGACACAAATTCACCCTTAAAAGAAATTATGAATATAGACACAGAAAGATGCTGCTTGCACTGGTGGAACTTCTTGATTTCAGTGAACAGTAAGCTCTTTTGGTACAATTCCAAGCTGCAGTTTTTACACATGGGGTTCTGTGGTTGCTCAGATTCATCAGCTGCTGAGCATCAGCAGATAAAATTCTACTGAAGAAAGAGCCTTAGATCAGTTTATCTTTTAATCTTTTGTATCCTTGCATCCTCCTGTCTTAAGAAATACCGGAGTTTGCTCTGAGAAGAAATAGATTAAATAAGTGGAAAGTGCTGATGAAGTAGAGTGGGAAGTGCTCTGTGTTTCAATGTAAAAAACCACATGAATTACCTTCAAATGTGTGGATGGTTATTGTTCTCTAACAAACAATCCAAGATGGTTTCATTTTATTGTGCTGATGTAAGGCCGAGCTTTGAATGTCATTGCTGTCTAATTTTTCCACTCTTTTGGTCTCTGTAGTGTACCATCCTTTAGTAATAGATAATAAATGTCTTGAATTAGACAGGAGAGAGGGGGGAATATTACTATGTAACTCTTCTCCTATCCACTACCCCCAAAGTAGATGAATATTGCCGCTATAATTATCTGTAGTGAAAAAGCTGATAACACAGTTACTCACATTTCCATTTCTATTGGTAGGCTCATTGTTAGCTGTTTGTTGTCTAGAATGGGTATCTTACAGTCCTCTTCACCTCCACTCTGTGGTGTAGGGCCACCATAAGACTCTTGATAATTGGCAGTGCTTTGGATGCTTTGATTGCTTGTTGCTGCTTTGGAAATTTGCAGAATCACAGGTATTAATCACTGCTATTTATTACTAGGAGAAGGACATCACACCTGACCCGAGCTTGTTAGAAAAGGTGAATGAATGTGCAAAGCATCTGGAGGTCATGAGGAGCCACGAACAGCCATTATCCCATCTGAGTCCAGAACTATGTGACATTTTTGACTTCTTCATCGCTTTGACTATATGTAATACAGTCGTGGTTACTGCACCAAATCAGCCCCGACAGAAGGTGGGTTAAAGAAACAGCAAAAGAGAGTTTAAGCTTCTTTTGCATTGATACTAATTTATCTTGTAAATTGGGGAAATGAAAACCTTCTGTTCTAGTGAGAAACAACTAGAACTAGTTGTGAGACAACTCTTAGAACTGCTATGTGATTGAGAGGTTTTAGTTAAGCATTAGTTAAATGGAGTATGTCAGCTATTTCACTTACCTTCAGAGTAAGATATGCTTTCATCGACAATTTCAAGATACTTCTGAAACTTTCCGGATTTCTTGTACTGTAACTTATTCATTTAATAAATATAAGAATGTGTGTAAGTATGCGTGGAAACTAATTTGTAAATGTGCAAGACTTCCCAGAAAAGAATGTAAGCTGTCTGTGAATATTTTGTATGTATGGATTAATTTAAGAAAAGGGTGAGACATTTTTTAAAAGTTTAAAAAGAGAATATACTTGAAAAACATCACTTAAAACTTTCAAATTATGTAAAAGATGCATCTTAAGCTCATTATGAGAAATAGCGATCATTACTGCTTAAGTTGGCCTAAATTGGTGTCATTGATGAATCAGAATTTCAAAAAAGCAATCCCAAAATAATCTGTAAGACAAAAATATAATGGAATGTAGTATTAAAGCTAGCCAGCAGCTGGAATTTCCATTCTGGAGAAAGTTCTGAGAGTTGTTTCTGTTCCAGATTGGAATAAAAAGTGGACTAGTCTGCAAAATGACATGTTTTTCTGCCAGGGAAACATTTGGAGAATGCTCAATTCTGCTGTTTCAGGAATGCTACACTGTTATACAATAATTTGAAGTATATTACTGTGAATATGCTATTACTATTAATAACGCTGTATCTGTAAAAAAGATTTATGTAAATGGAGATGAGTGATAAAACTGAAGCAAAATGCTTTGATGCTGAAAGAGAAGACAGCAGAAACTATTTATTTCAGCATGTTCCTGTTGAGAATGTTGTCGACATTGGCATATTCTCATAAAACTTTTCTGATACCACACTTCTCAATAGAAAACTCTTTCATTAATTTTTTTTTTTTACTGCCTTCACTGAATATGCACAAAGAATGCCAATGTTTCCTACTAACGATAGGTTTTAGTATGCGCTGCTGCTGGTGATGCAACATTGATAGTCTATCCATTAGTCATATCTGAGGAGGTGAAAAAAGAAAAAATGTTTTTCATACAAACATACATGCCTTCGCACAGAGGCACAAGTCTGAAGTTCTAGTAAGTTTTTTGCTTGTTAAGTCAGTTTTGTCCATTTACTTTCCTTTTTCAAAATACAAATTCATTACTTTTTGTTCTCAAAGAAATTCTCATCTTTAGTTGGAGCTGCTTAGACTGAATATCAGTGTCGGAATTCTTGTACAGCTTTTCTTTGGTTTTTGTTCATTGGTTTGTTTTTTACTTCTCAAGGTTAGAGATCGATTTGAACTAAAATCTCCAGTAAAAACCATAGAAGACTTCATACGAAGATTCACTCCAAGTCGCTTGACCTCTGGATCTAACAGCAGCAGTTCATCTAGTCTAGCTACAAGCAAATCAATGCACAGATTTGGTTTAAGTGTGCTTTCATCTACATCTACGGATAGCACTTTATTAAAACTGGAAGAGAAGCTGGCTTACTCTGCGCAGATGAATAACAATGGCTACAGCTCCCAGCAAGGCCGGACAGCTGTGGGGAGTGGACCTGAGGAAGGAGAACTCCGTTATGAAGCAGAGAGTCCAGATGAAGCTGCTCTTGTCTATGCAGCAAGGGCATATAACTGTTCTCTGGTTGGAAGGCTGTCTGACCAGGTAGCAGTGGAGCTACCTCACCTGGGGACATTAAGCTTTGAAGTATTACATACATTGGGCTTTGATTCCGTCAGGAAAAGGATGTCAGTAGTGGTCAGACATCCTCTCACAGATGAAATAAATGTTTACACTAAAGGAGCAGATTCAGTTATTATGGATCTTCTTCTACCCTGCTCTTCAGGTACACCTCTTTCTTACCTTTGTGGGAGTGGGGGTGGGAGGGAGGTGGTTCTGGTTAACTGCTGAAAAACTCATCATATCTTATTGCCTTCTCTAGTGAGCAGACCTGCCTGCTTTTGTTGTGAATATAGGGAATGGTAGAAGGGCAGCCATCTCTCTTCTTTTATAATACTTTGTTATTATAGCAAATTTTCTGTAACAAATTACTGGTTCCTCACCTTACAAGAATGAGTTAAATTAATATCTGTACAAGATCTACTAGCAAACTTTATTTTGAAGGAATTTCTTGAAATTCTGCCAAAGCGATTTTCGTTTCTTCAGGAAAACCTGCCTGGCAGTGCTTGGCTATTTGAGTATTTTATACGAAACCCAAGCACTTCCTATTGCAGCTCCCCTTTCTGTTTCATTTCTGAATCTTTACATCCTTTTGCTGCAATACATTTGCATAAATCAACGCATTTATGCTGGTTTGACTATGATGCTAAAGGGCACTGGAATCAATCAGCCAGGAAAACAGAAAGATTGTGGCAAAGAAGGAGAGATGCTGTTCAGACGAGAAACCTTGACTTCAAATATGTAGTTGACTAGTAGGTAATAGACATGTAGCTGTGAACATGGAGTACTTCCCTAAAGCAAGGAGTACTTCTCCAGCACCCAGATGCCGCATGAAACAAGGACAACTTTAAATAGCTGCTAATTGTGACAGGTTGGATTCAAGAAGAATCCTGTAAACTTTCAGAAGTTAGAGGAGACACACAGGTTTCAGTTTGCATGAATCAGTTTGCATGTAATTTACTGTATTTTCAACACTGAATTTAATCCAGTGTTTAAAGGTTACCCCAGTATGAATGAACAGAGCCCGAAAGTGCAAGAGGTACTTGCCATGTTTCACTAATGCATTGACTTTGTGGTTACTTTGACTTTAGTTGGAGTAAACAATTGTGAAAGGCTTATACTGTGTAATTTTAGTTTAATGGAATACAGAAAAATGTTGGCATTAGTTTTCTGTTTACAGCCATATAAATCAAAGCTGAGCCAAAAAAATTAAGAACAACTTGTCCTTAACTAACAACAAAGTATTCATGAATAATTCTCTAGTAAAGATCTGATATCACAGAAGGTACATAGGGCATCTGTGGAAACTTGTTTCCCTCCAAAGTACTACCAGAGAATCTGTAGTACTGAGAATTTCTAATAACATACCTAGAAAATAATGTTTGGAAATGAGTTCTCAGAATGAGAGCTGAGCATTAAAAAGAAAAGAAAAGATTATTTTGTGCCGAGTCTTAAATATTTTGTCACCGTATAACAGACTATGTTTGAAGCTGCTATGTCCATTCACAGTAGACTCAATGAGTCAAGGAATTTTCAGGCAAATTTCAGGCAGATCTAGGACCCACCTAGGTAAAAACAACAAGGCCAGTTAGAAAATCAAACAATGGCAACATTACCAAAGGTGGTGTATGTCAGAGAAGGGGAAGCAGAGTTCCTGAAGATTGGCGTTGGCAGTGAGCAGATTCTGTAGCTGGGCAAATACAGCAATTCCACCATCTTTACAGGCAAGTGGATTGAAGGTGGCTTTGAAATTGTGCCCGTTTTGTTTTTTTTTTTTTAGTTTTTTAGCCCAAATTGAACTATGAGTTTTAGTATATTTTGCTTTAGCATGCAATNTTTTCCTGTTACAGGGAGGTATTCCCCAGGTAGAGGGAGCCTCAGAAAATTTATGCTGTGGCTATTATCTGTATTGCGGGATCTGTCAGTGGTTTCATCCTGTTCCCTGGTGATGGTGGAACGTGAGTGGGAGAAGAGGTGTAATGCCAGGAGAATGCAGGCATTTATCATTTCAAGGAATTGACCAATAAGTGAATCGACATGGCAGCGAATCCCAGTGCTCAGTCTTTGCTGTCTTAGTGCCTCAGGGACATGTATATTGTACACCAGTCAAGCGTGCATCTTGAGACTTTGTGGTACTTGTGCCCTTAGTCTGAAGGACCAAGGCAACACTGTGTCTGTAATCTCCCAACTCAAACATCACGTGGCATGACTGGGTCCTATCAGACACAAAGTTCCCTGTTTAGGAGGAAGTGTATTTTAAATCGTGACATGAGGAACAGTGCAAAATCAGAAGCAAAGGTATTATGTTGTAGCTTCAGTTGTGTCTTATAGAAAATCAGAAGGCGCCATAAGCTTCAAAATTTAAAAAGTTTCTGAATTGACTCCATTTGCTTTGCCTGTGTATCTAGTTGAGACACTGAAACCTGACATTTTCTGATAGCATGCAGGTATTTCCAAAAGCCTTTAAATGATTCCCAAGAGCGTATTGTTTTTACTTTATCTCAACAGTCACCATGTTCATAAATAAAGTTACTGTTTGAGTCAATACCCAACTTGCACAGGAACTGTGAACATAAGTCATTGAGAAAACAATGACTGGGCTGGCTTTCCACAGCTTGCAATTATGGAAGGAAATGAAGCAAGCAGAACACCACTAGCTCTCTGTCATTCTTCTGGAGAAGACTTATTTGCTGATTTTCACTGACATGGTGCATGTGGTCACACTGCTGAGCATAGACACTGCATCCCAGCTAAAAAGAATCTCCACAACTGGATTTTGTCTGCAAGAGATTCCTTCCCCCCTCCTAACTTCTGAGTGC
>WAAD01003083.1:24897-38402 GCA_013389945.1 Fregata magnificens
CTGAGGCCTTTGTCATATGACTTTATTCTGTCATGCTTCTGCCTCCCTACCTGTGAAATGGGGACAATGCTGACAGTTGAATAAAAACTTCTGCAAATGGCAAATGCACAACATGTACTATGTATTTTATTCCATGGAAGTGTATTTCTCTTGGTGTCACACAGAGCATTTTATGAATACAAACAACATTTTAGTAAAATAAAACNGGGGGAGTAAATGTTGTCACTCCCATTGATGCTGAAGTTCTAAACAAATATAAAGGCCAGAATATTGGTTTATCTTTGCTTTTGTAAAGGATCCAAATTAAAAATTTCTTTTTAAGTATGTTTACCAACTCGGAGTCAATCCACTGTTTCATCAGGGGCTGTTATAACAACTTTGTATGATCATATAATAAAACTAGAATTTCTGAATTCTAAACAGTTTTCTGTTTTCCAGGGTGTTCCTAAGAAACTACTGCTCCAAAATGCAGTTGCCAATAGACTCATAGTCTGTAAGACCAAAACAAAACATTGTGGTCATCCAGTCAAACCATGTTTGACCGGATGTCATATGGCTCACCAGAATTAATTCCTATTTGAAGCAGAGCGTATCTTTTAGAAATCTTCCACTTTTAGTTAAAGCACTGCCAGCAATGGAGAGTTTCCAGAGGTTTTTAGGATGTTCTGGTTTTGCTTTATCTGAGGGTATCTGTCTTCAACTTTTAGCCATTTCAGATTGCTATAATTGTCTGTGAGTTTGAAGAATACTCCTCTATAGCAGTTTGATGACCTGCATGTGTGTTTGGACACTGTGACCTAAATGCCCATAAACTTCCCTTTCCCTTGGGCTTCTTCCCTGGGTCCTTGCTATGTCAACATGCTTCCCTTGCCTTGGATGCAGAAAGCTAGCAGTGAGATTTGCAACCGTGCTCAGTGCACATGTATGATAAACTTGCTTGTCATTTTATGAGCCCAAATACACTTTGATGAGGTAGTCTGAAGAAGGCATTTAGGTAATTTGTACTGTCACCTTTGTGAGAGACTGAGATTTCTTACCATCTCTTCTGACTTTCACACTGTCCTGGCAAATAGTGGAGGTGCACTCAGGTGGTGTTAAACTGTTGTCTGATGGTAATACATGTGTTGTTAATCCACCAGAGTCCAGTTTTGTCTTTCAGTCCCTCCTATCAGCAGGTAAAGGAACTGGATGGATGATTAGAGCTATAATACTAGTACTAATAGGAAAGTTTATGAAAGCTGTTACAGTTTTTGAAGCTCCTGAAATGTCTTCCCGGGCAAGAGCAGACGTCTTCTGTAGCACGTCCCAGATTACACCAAACAAAGCTTATGTTTGTATACTTCAGAAGATACATGTTTGCACATTTGAAGATTGTCTTGGTCAGAAGAAGAAAGGTTTTATTGGTACAGAGAGTATTCATAGCCTGTAATCGTATAAAGAATCACATTTGTATTAGGCCATTTTAAAGTCCTTTTATCCCAACAGAAGACAAAGTAGAAATAGCTCATAAAGATTGCTATCGAATGACATAAACATAGATAACAGAAATTTTGGCAAGACTGTAGAGACCACACTGCAACCTCATATAAGTGGTCTGACTGGAGACGGAAAAGCTTTAGTATATGCAATTGAAAAGTCTGTCCCATAAATGATAGCTGTGGAAGTAATGGTCTTTATTTTCTTTTTCTCAATTTATAATATGACGAGGGTTGTGAATTATGAGCACAGAGAAATGAATTAGTAACAAAGTGACTGTTCTTGGCACATTTCTAATGTCAGAATGTGCACAGGGACCATCCAGGAGTTGCAAAGCTGAGATGTTACCCTTGTCTCAGCCAGGGCTTTAGAATAAATAAAAGCAGTAACCAGCAGGTTCATTAATCAAACATCACTCCAGCTTTAATGTGGTCTGACTTGCACAAATTGAGAGATACCGCCTTGCTGGAAGCACTGTCAGCAATTCGTGAGGTGTGGGAATAGTACTTCAGTTGAAAAAACATTTGCTTTTCTTCAGCCTACTGAATGTAGGAAAAGAAACTTCAGTCCTTTTTCATTTGCCTGGGGGGTTGGCCTGCAATGTTTCCTCAGGCTGGCTGTATGTGTCTTTAACAGGTAGCTCTTTGCAGATTATTTCAGATGGTGGTGATGATGATGTTTAATAGCTGCAGCAATCCATATTTTAATAGCAGCAAACTTCACAGGCAGCTGCAAGACTGGAGTTCAGGACAGAAGGAAGTATGATGGAGCTTGGGTCACAGGCTGAGGAAGAGAGAGATTAAGCCAGCAACGACTTAAAAGGACACAGGATGTTGCCCTTTTCTGGTTTTTTTTGGGGTTGTTTTTTTTTTTTTCACTACAGGTTGTGCCAGAGAAGACAATGCTAATGATTCCTCTCTTGATTTGAAGTGATAGATCAGAGATAAACGTACTGGCCATGAAAGAAATAGGAATATTTATCAAGTTGTGCTACAAAGATGTCTGAAATGCCAAAGAACTAGTGAAATGGGGTGGTGTAAAATATGCCACTGATACTTCCATAAAGAGCAAAACCCAATTATTTTTAATATTTCAAAACTCTGAAACTGAAGCTGGGTATAAGCACTTTTGACTCAAATCTGAATTTTAAATACCTACTTCTAAGTATATGATATAAACAGGGTAGGTTGGAAAAGAACAACTGATCCTTTCCTTATGATTAGGGATATACTAAACAGTAGCGACACAGACACAATCAAAAAAACCCCAAATGGGATCAACTTTTCCTGTGGTTTAAAGTACTCTGATCAGAAAACTGCTTGATTTGATATTTAGTATACGCTTTGTGACTGAATTTTTCCATGGCAGATTTATGTCAAAGATTTCCTTGTTGGCAAAGCATCATTAAGCAAAAGTGCTGAAAATACACTGAGTAGTAGGTGATAGTTTCTTTGTAGAGAGCAACAGTATTGTATGAGGACAATTTCAAGGGGTTTTTGGTTGGTGAAGAGACTACTCAGGAGAAGTATTTGCTTTGGCAAGACCAGTATACCACTGTTGGATATTATATATCACTTAATTATGGAATATTTTTACTGTTTCACTAATTATCAGTGGATTTGCTGAACTGCTGTGGATATTTATGGCAATAGAAGCCATGGCAAACCCTTGACTGAACCAACACCTTTGGAATTACACTGGTATTGACATTTGAATTCGACCCTGTAGGAAAGATTTGTCTCCTAAGAAGTCATTTAGTAAATGATTTAAGGCCGTCTTAAATTAGCACGTGCAGATGTCTGAAGGACTTAAATGATTTATGACAAAAGTTGTAGGACTAGCCTAAGGAAAGAAAAAAAATCCATCAGAAATTTCTACATTTTTTTTAACATATATCATCATTGCTACAGTAATATAAACATAAAACCCAAGATATTTCAGCTGCCAGATGTTAGACTCCAAAGCTAATTAAGTTTAGAGAGCTTGAAGTTTTATCCCCAATTAGCATCAGCCTTTCAGTTTATTAAGAAGATGCAATTTTAGGTCTAAGTTAGATGGAGTTACGACATATCAGTTTGCGTTCGGAGTGATATGACTACTAATCCTCATGGTGTATTGAAATTCTAGACGATTATACTGTCCCAAGACTAGATATACTAATGTTGTATGTAATGGTGTAAGCAGAGCTTTAGGTACCATACCAAGCAGACCTATCAATTAGAGGTCTTTTTTTAAATTGTGTTGCCTTGTAGCTCTTGAGTTGTTATGAGGTGAGTTGTATGACCCGTGGCTATAAATGATAAAGTACCTTGTATAAACATAAGAGTTGCTTTTAATCTGGAGCAGCAAAGATTTTTCCTCACTGTTCCAAAGCTGAGTTAGTTTGGAAACTGAACCAGAGCATCTGAGCTGGTTATGGCACTTCAGATCTGAGGAAAGGAAAAATCCCCAACTGCCTGAGGCACGCTTTGCCTATGACAGCTGGGACTGGTGCTGCTGGAAGCCACCAGGCAGGAGCCCAGGCTCCCTGGCACTTGTTCTCAGCTCTGCCACAAAGCTGCTGTGTGATTTTCATCCTGTAATTTTGAACTGCTCTGTGGTCTGCTGTGGTACAGCACGCAAGAGGGGAGGTTGGGCAGAGGCCATGGCCATGTTCACTCAGCAGTTGCTACAGTCGCACCTATGAATAGAAAACCTGCCGAGACTTCCCCAAGGAGAGAAAATGTGGGTCTTTTTGCCTTTCATTGTTCCCCGCTTTTCCAGTGGGACATGAGTCCTGGCCAACAGCAGACATGCTGAGCTTCTCCAGAATTTCAGTATGATGCTTGTCCTTCCTGGCAGCTCTGGCTGCTAATAAACTGCCTTGGGACAGAGACTGTGCATCTCCACCACTAGCTGGGCTGTGCTTTTTTCTCTTCCCATCTTAATCCTCTACAGTCTTGCTCCTAAAGCAGGAAGAAGACTTTGCTGCCATGCACAGTTGTAGGCTGATACATATTGATATTTGTGAAGAGCTCTGAGCTCTGGGCATGGGAAGGGTGCAGGGGAGGGGCAAACGGTGTTTCAGATATGTTAAAATGCACAGCTGTGGATCATTGTACCTCATGGATGTGGAAGTACAGCTGTAGTGCTACAATGGATTACTTGTATGTAGCAAAGTAGGTGGAAACCACTTAATTCATATCAGGACTGAGTGGCTTTTCTGTGGCTATGAGGTGGAAAAATGTGCATTGAATTTCAGCTTTGTTCCATGGGTGAGACTGCGGTAGCTTGCCCTGCTATTGTGCAAGATGTGTTTCTTTGGGCTTAAGTGGTAATTTCAGGCATTCTCTGCTGCCTTCTTTCTTCCTCTGCTTTTCTCTCCCCAGCCTGTCCTAACATCTGTTTCTTTTTTTGTCTTGCTTTTCTCAGAATGTGTAGCATAATTATGACAACTGCTTTGATTGTGGATTGTCATTGACCCTTGCTGAAGAAGCACTTTGTCAATCAGCAAGAATGCATCAGTTAGCACTGCTGGATTCATTGACTTTTAATCCAGCTTTAGACCCCTACAGTTTGTGAAATGGTATCTGCAATAATTTTCCATGCTCTTGACCTATGTCAACAGCTACTTTACCCAACTGTCTTCATCTATTTTTATGGTGCAAACTGGCTGCTGCTACTGCGAGCCAGAGAACACTGATAGGTTAGGAAAATAGCCTGGTGTTTAATTATAATTTAAAAAAATAACAAAATTCTTCTTAAGCTGAACAGCCCAACTTGTGGGGGGTCTCACTTTTGTGACTGCACATGGACAACAGGAGGTGTGCCAACAGTCTTAGTCACCCCTCCTGCATTCCTGAATAATGGCTTGAGTCTTGGTTGTTCAGTAACCAGGATATGGCCCAGGATTTTGGTATATCCTCCCATGCTCTTTAATCCTAAATTTATTGACTTTTTGTTTTCATTACAATGTGAAATGCAAAAAGAGAGTCTTGTCAAATTATATGCTTAAGTAGAGGCTGTGTTACAGAAAATTTCATGACTGGACAATTAAGGTACATACCGTTTTTGTTAGAATCAAAGAATTATAGGATGGTTTGGGTTGGAAGGGACCTTAAAGATCATCTAGTTCCAACCCCCCTGCCATGGGCAGAGGTACCTTCCACTACATCAGGTTGCTCAAAACCCCATCCAACCTGGCCTTGAACACTTCCAGGGAGGGGGCATCCACAGCTTCTCTGGGTAACCTGTTCCAGTGTCTCACCACCCTCACAGTAAAGAATTTCTTCCTTATATCTAATCTAAATCTGCCCTCTTTCAGTTTAAAACCGTTACCCTCATCCTATCCCTACACTCTCTGATAAAGAGTCCCTCCCCATCTTTCCTGTAGGCCCCCTTTAAGTACTGGAAGGCTGCTATAAGGTCTTCCCAGTGCCTTCTCTTCTCCAGGCTAAACAACCCCAACTCTCTCAGCTGGTCCTCATACAAGTGGTGCTCCAGCCCTGCAATCATCTTTGTGGCCCTCCTCTGGACCCACTCAAGCAGATCCGTATCTTTCTTATGCTGGGGGCCCCAGAAGACCTGAACACAGTACTCCCGATGGGATCTCACGAGAGTGGAGCAGAGAGGCAGAATCACCTCCCTCAACCTGCTGGCCACACTTCTTTTGATGCAGCCCAGGATATGGTTGGCTTTCTGGGCTGCAAGCACACATTGCTGGGTCATATTCAGTTTTGCATTCACCAATACCCCAAGTCCTCTGCAGGGCTGCTCTCAATCCACTCATCGCCCAGCCTGTATCCATGTTTGGGATTGCCCCAACCCATGTGCAGGACCTTGCACTTGGCCTTGTTATCTTCATGTGGTTCTCATGGCCCCACATCTCAAGCCGGTCAAGGTCCCTCTGGATGGCATCCCTTCCCTCTAGAGTAGGAACTGTAACAACAGTTTTTCTCCTATGGCCTGATGTGGGCCAAGCACAGTCTCACGTTCTGTCTCTGAGAGTGCCAGCCTCGCTCCTGTCCTTTCCCAGCCGGGTCTATCAGAACTCATGTGCATGTGAGCGTTGAGGGTCTTCAGGCAAATGAAGAATGAAGTGGGCCAGGTGCAGCATGAGACAGTCCCCACAGGGAGGGAGGATGCTCACCCAGAGCAATTCCTCTGTAGATAAACTCCAAGTAAAAGTGCTGCAATGCTGTCCAGTGCCACCTTTCCACATGATGAGTGTTGCCCCTTTTGCTCATCCATCCTGGCTCCATACAGATTCACTGCTTGCTTGGCAATACTTTCCACGTCCCCTGCCTGAGTTTTCTCTCTCTTTTTCTCTTTAATCGATAGTGTTCCTGTGGCACCTGCTTTCTTGTTATCTGGGCAGGAATTTCTAATTTCTTACAGGCGTAGGACAGATTGAGGTGAATGATGGCACTACAAGGGATAAAGCCACGATCACATTTGGGAGTGGCACCTTCAGCAACTCTTCATCACAGGCTGAAGACCCACACCTTCATGTTTAATTCTGCAACATAAAAATCATAGATTCAGGTATGAAACGTATAACCTACTTCAGAGTTAGGGTGGTTTTCTTCCCCATGCGTGCTTTCTTCAAAATGGAAAGGATTACACCTTCAGCTTGCCTGTAGCTTCTGCTTTATGGTAATGGCATTTTCACATACTGGACTTGGCACATTTTTAATCAATTTGAAAATATTTATTCAAGCAGACCCTCTCATGATATATTTGAAAAAGTACTCTTTCACAAGAGTGTCTAGTGTTTGTATGTTAAAAATCACACTGCTTTGATAAATTGGTGGATTATTTTTTTCAGCATGTTTTTTCCATTTTTCAAACTTTTTCTTTTTCACAGTTTATTACACTGGAGGAGGTCTTACTGCAGTATACTTACATGGGGCTCCTTTCCCAAGAATTCTATTGAATCAATGAGAGTGAAAATGGTAGATAGTAGCTTTGTTTCACATAGAGATAACATTTCATTATAATTTTTAGCACTTAAAGAGAATAAAAGAGTGGTATGCTTGAATTAGCTCAGAGCAGCTTTTATGCCATAGCACTGTTCCATGCAGGTCTGTGAAGAAGAGCTGCATCGTGCACAGAACAACCCTGGGAGTGCTGAAGTGAGGAGACTGGAAATGATGATTTTTTTTTTAAATAGTTTGGTCTCCAATCTGGCTTGGCTTTGATTTCTAGACATTCAGGAAATGGAACTTTCGAAGCTGAAGTCGATGGGAAAATGTGCACTGTTCCCCCTCAGTAAGTGTGACTTTATGGAAATGTTAAAATACACCTTATTGTTTGCATAGAGTCTCCTTTTGGTAAGAAACAGGAATCTGTATAATCAATTACTCCAGAGATTTTCCTTCAAGGCCTATGGGTTAGGAAGTATGGACACTTTTTAAAAGAAAATATTTTTATATAAATGAACTCTTTTCATACAAAATCAGCAAATCCAAGATATACCAGGCATTTGACAGTGACGTGTGGATGAATACCGATAAAATACTCAAAGGAAATACATGTCAGGATACTAAAATAACTGCTGAGTCTTGACCTTGTGTTCATTAATATAACCCAGTGATTGTACAGTTTAACATAAACTGAAGACTACTGGCAAGTTTTTCTGTTCACTTATCAGAGAAAAACCCCAAACCCTATGGTTCAGTGGAGTAAGCTATTCTGTTTATATAGCAATTATATTTTCTGTAAACTAAATTTTATTCACTGACTTCTCAGATGAGAAAATTGTCTTCCTGTGATGTTTTTAATTATATTCTAGATGGCTGTATCCGTACATCCTCAGAATAAAAACAATCACTAAGCAGATCTCAACATAAGGTGTTTGCTAAAAATCTTCCACAAAAGGCTATAATCGGGACTGTGATCAGGCATGTAGTTATGTTTTAGGTTACTCTGTCTAGCATCCTGCACTGTCTTCCTCATAGCAGCACACAGTCACTGACTGGGAACGGTCATTTTGACTTCCCCCTTTCACTGGTGGATATCTGTAGTGCTCAAAGTGAGTCCTAATGTTTTACACCAGGTTTGTCTAGTTTGGAGAAAAGGAGGCTGAGGGGTGACCTCATTGCTCTCTACAGCTTCCTAAGGAGGGGAAGTGGAGAGGGAGGTGCTGATCGGTTCTCCCTGGTAACCAGTGACAGGATGTGTGGAAACGGCTCAAAGCTGTGTTGGGGGAGGTTTTGACTGGACATGAGGAAGCATTTCTTTACCGAGAAGGTGGTCAAACACTGGAACAGGCTTCCTAGAGAGGTGGTCAATGCCCCAAGCCTGTCAGTGTTTAAGGGGCATTTGGACAATGCCCTTAATAACATGCTTTAACTTCTGGTCAGCCCTGAATTGATCAGGCAGCTGGACTAAATGATCATTGCAGGTCTTCCAACTGAAATATTCTATTCCGTTCCGTCCCATTCCATTCCATTCCATTCCATTCCATTCCATTCTAATTCTATTCTATTCTATTCTATTCTATTCTATTCTATTCTATTCTATTCTATTCTATTCCATCATTAGAGAGCTTCCTGCACTATCTTCCCATATGCATACTCAGGCAAACATGCCATTTACTCCCCTCTGTATTTGTATGAAATCAAATGGCTATTTTACTTATAGTAATTTTATGCATACATAAAATTGTCATTAGGTCTTTTGGGAAGACAAGAAGTCATGTTTCTTTTTCTGGCTTTGGGTCTGATCATGCAAGCTGCACAGCCCTTCTGCAAAATTACTCTTTCATATGTTTTCCCTTACTTTGCTAGCAGTTGAGGAAATTGGAATGATGGACAACATCCAGCATGTAGTAGGGGCAGGCCCTGCAACAGATACGTAATCTGAAGTACAGTCACTTACTTTTTTTGTTAAAAGGCAGTAGATAAGATACAGAAAAATATTTATCCATACCTCACTAAAATCTAACCGCCTACTATACTACAGGCTTGCAGATTAACTCAGTTGATACAAGCTCTTGTACAAATATATGCATGTACATAAATACCCACGTATATAACAGATTCTTCATGTGTTTCATTATTGTTCCAATAAACTGGAACTGTGCAGTGAGACCACGTTTATGATTGCTTGGAATGAAGAACTATCTGATACGTGTACTTGATAATGTTGTCTGGAATAAGGGAAACAGAGGGAAAAGGAATTAACTGGCATTTTTTTGAGGCATCAATGTATGCATGTGTCAGTCTCCACAAGTACTATGCCAGCTTTATGTTTCAGTCTTTTTAATGGTCAGCAGATATTTGCAGCTGAATAGGCAGTAAATAAATGGAGACAACATATTTTCACAGTGAATAGTAAAGAAGTTTGTAATTTGTTTTTTCAGGAAAACCCCTTTCATTTATCCATATAGAAGTGATATTAGGTTGTTGAGGTTCTGCTTAAACTTGTGTGTTGCACAGGCTCCTGGAATATTTAACACTCTTCTGGCTCCATTTACAAAAGAAAGGTGTTTTTCAAAAACTTCTCACAGTTCCTAATGGTAGTTCTTACAGGAGCCTTGATGCACAGGAGTCCCTAATGCCAGATTAGATGCCCTGGGTCTCTGATTTACAGCTCCTCTAGGCAATAGTAGTGTTGGTGACTACCTTCTTCCATGAATGTTCACGCACCTAAATCAGAGGTCGCAGTTGTAGAAAGTTTAATCCGCTTCTGCTGAGTCTACCTCATTGTTTTTTCTTTGTGGATACTTTTACAACACTATCGGATCCTCACATTGTGTTGGTGGTAGGAATTTGTAACTCCTCCCTGCAGACTCAAGATATGAATGAGTTTTCGTATTGACTTACCATGCATGGCATGGTGTGCTCTCTATGCTCTTGGCCTGTGCAGTGTTGAAATTTGTTGACTTAAACAACTTTCTCAACATGGTAACATGCTCATGTGATTAATTCCTGCAGCTAAGGATGAGTCAAGATGACAGTAAATATTCTTGGAGCATAGAAGCCTGAGGCCCATCACTCGGTTGAAAATATTTCTAGCACTGAGACCCAAATCTCATAATAAGGCTTGGAAGGTGGATAAGCCCTTGAAAACCACGGTTGCTTATTCAGACCTGTTGAAGCTTTTTTGTAATTGATTCCTAAATACTAGTAATAGAAAAAGAGATCTATGATCTATGGCAATCCAGGCAGCTGCAGAGTCAGAGATCAAATGGTACATAGGATGCCTCTCAGTTGGCTTCAGATGTGTTGGGAGGTCTGGGCTACCTGCAAGGAAAGAAACTTTGGAGAAAAACAAGCTTCTGTTGTGAAGGTCTGTAAAAGAAAGCATATATTAGCAGCAGGTGACAAGGAAGTAGGATTCATTATAAGTTAGTTGTATGTCAGCTTTTTTCGTGGAGACGAGATCTACTTAAGAGGGTTGTTGATCCCACTTTAAAGCAGCCGTAACACTTAGTGCTTACCAAAGTCTTCTGGCTCTCCCTTCTTCGGCTTTTGCCCAGATATGCTCTGTGCATCTTACAGGCCTCCAGACTTTGTTACATCAAATGACACCTAAGACTGATTAGCTGTCTGCTCCTACTGAAAGGACCTCTGGATCATGTAGGATCTGAAGGGGGCAGTCCGCTCTCAGCTTCTCGAGAGGGTGTCCATCAAGATGGATTTCAGCCTGAGCTGAAAGAGGAGCACAGTAACAATGAGAGAAAGGCACACTCTCCAATTTCTCAGTTCTCTTAGAAGCAGAAAGGGATCTATGATTGTTACTAGGAGATGTAACAGAGAAATGGATTTCAGTGTGAACACCACCTGATTGTACTCTTAAACTGCATAATTTCTCCTCTAGAAGAATATTCTTGACCCTGAAGTTCATTCTTGGGAAGAGAAAAAATTCATTTCTTCTTTATAAAGAAAACTATGAAGCCTTGCCAACCTCTATAAGGAATGTCGTAGGAATCCTCTGATGCCGAATTCAGGGATGTCTTCCTGTATTTTCATGTGACCAAGAAGTAGAGGCCAGAGTGGTATGGTAGAGGTGGCAGAGGTAGGCGTGGTATGGATGTCAAGCAAAATTTCTGTTAATGTCAATGGACCTATGTCTGTCTAAGCATTTGAAGCTGAATTGTGGATGTACAGTTGTTGTGGTTTAACCCCGGTGGGATGGGGGAGATAATCATAAGAGTGAAAGTGAGAAATCTCGTGGNCAGAAAAGGCCTTGACGCTGTGTAAGCACTGCTCAGCAATAACAAAAACATCCCTGTATTATCAACACTGTGTTTTCAGCACAAACCCAAAACATAGCCCCATACTAGCTTCTGTGAAGAAAATTAACTTTATCCCAGCCAAAACCAGCACAACAGTAGAGAAATTAGCCTGCTAAGGGAAAACATTAATACTGTCTCTGACAAGTGACAAAGAAATACATGAGCTGCAAGTAAACTTCTTTTGTATATTTGTATGTTTGTGTGCATACACAGATATTCATAAACAGCAGAAATATAAGGTGGAGAGTTGGCTGCTAGTAGCAAATGGCTGTCTTGCTTGGGGAGAGGTGAATTGAATTTTTATAGTTATATCCCATGAAACAATTCAGCAGAAATATGAGCTGTCAGGAAGCTGGATGTGTGTAAATCTAACTTGGATTTCTCTGTGGATAGTTTATATTATTTACATTTATAGAAACTGTCTCCCATTTAGAATAGCTAATGCAGAAACGACTGCAGAGTCTTGTCTGTTCTAAGGTTGATATCACTTTTGGTGTCGCCCTTTCTGGAAGTGTCATGAATCTTTGAAGAGGTGTCAGACAGACAAAAATGTAACTTCCAGAATTAGATTTTTAACCCTTATATTTATTTTCCTGTTTCAAGCTCTTTTTTTTTGTTGTTGTAATTTGACCTGTTGCTGAGTACCCAGCTGTTTCTCCCTGGGGAGAACTTAGTATAAAATAAAGTTCCTGGGTGCCTGGCTGAGAGAATCTTGACAAAGAGTCACTTTGCTAAAAATACAGTTTAATTTTGTTTTTTCACTCCAAGTGATGAAGGTGATTTAGATATTGGTTAAACAAAATATTTTTCTGAATGTTTTTGTTTTCAGGAACAGACTTAAAATTAAAAAAAGAAACCAAAACAAAAAACAAATAAAAATAAAAAAAGAAACCAAAACAAACTCCAGCACCACCCTGTCAGAAAATTAATTCATTTCTCATTGTAATAGACTGTTATGTTTTGTAAAAGTAACTGGGTTTATAAATTCAAAAGAAGCACTAGTCTTATAATGAAAAATAATAAAATAATGGAATTCAAAAGATGATAGCCAATGAAGTCCTTCTAGTAGGGGATTTAAGTGGTTGTTCAGGGAGATTTGTAGCCCTAACTAAATTGGATGTATTCCTTAGTGAACAGTATGGCAAGGTGAGCTGTGCGTTCCCACTGCCAAAATGAACTCTTTAACATGAAATATGTCTTGGACTGTGGTAATGGGAAACTTCCCAAGATTTCACACATTTCTTGATAATCTCCATGGAACCCTAACACTTACCATATGTTTTCCTGGTTGGCAGGTGGAGTGGATACAACAGCAGGTGGTTAAAAGAAGGATAAAGAGGGATTATAAACCTGGTGGTACCCAATCCACTTATTTCAATGATCCCAAGTGGCCAAGCATGTGGTACATGGTGAGTACGCACAGGGTCTTTGGCCCCGTTTCATGCTAGTGTTTAGTTGTCTGCTGTGATAGTTTGAAAAGGGGCAGAATAGTATGTTCAGAAAAAGAAAATTTTGGTTTTTTCGTGTAACTAATGAAGGTCTGTAAACTCCTTACAAGTATTATAAAGAATTCCCGGTGGGCCCTGCAATAGGAAACGTTTATTAATGCATTCATTCATGAATGCTTCCTATTGCAAGATGTCTTGGGAATTACTTATTAGAGGATAAACTTTCAGCAAGGAGAAGGGAAGGAACTTAGCCACAATCTGTGAGAGCAGTGAAACCACTTGTTTTCAATGTGCCTAATTCACTTTTGCCAACATCAATGTGATATAAACATCTTGTGTCCTGAAACAGGAGAACAGAG